>JAQGBJ010001306.1:0-24345 GCA_034698345.1 Sphaeridia pumilis | reverse complement strand
AATCAAATTTAGCTATCCACGAAGCCAGTACTGTTTCTTTGCTCAGACCATCAATCTCTGGAAGCGACCTGCAAAAAACATCACATACATTACCCATCAACATACATTTTACCTCCTTTTCACTTCGTGCCACACACTCTCCCCACCCGTAACCCTTTCCAAAACAACATTCTCAAATTCCAAACTTGCTTTCTTCCTCTCTCTATCTCTCTCACCCTCTATTCATCAAACCCTCTTCTCGTCCCAAAACAATTTCTCACTGCAAACCCATCCTTAACCTACATTAATTCTTACTTGAGATCTTTTGTTCAAGCTTTCCCATGCTCACATCTCACTTTCAGTCCCTCCGCTTGACCGCTTACCACTTGAAAGAACAAAGCAATTCTCTCTCCTAACTTTGTTTCATCTCAACCAAAACTCCATCACGAAAAACAAAGAGGAAATGGAAAATATATACCCGCTTCAAATATTCGACCTCGCGAATAAATCACGCCCCTTTACCTCACTAATAGCCCAAGTAAATATCCGTTTTTTTATTGTTATATCCTCATGACGTTAAACAAGTCAATTATTTTGTACGTTTTCCGTGTATATACATATTTGTACTATATTCACCCGAAGCTCACTTACTTGACACGCTTTTCCACGTTATTCTTAAACACTTCGCGAAAATCATGCTGTGAGCAAGCTCCCGCCTGTACCATCCGATGTACGCGTTCTGATTTGAGAAAGACTTCAGTGTAGTTCAGCACTGCGTTTTGGAAGGCTTCGTCGGCAGCGATTTGCGTGTCTCCCTTCAGAAAACTCTGCAATGAGAAGAAATTGTCAGTTTTTATTAACAAAGTCCAACCGAAACGTTATCACCGTTAAAGGCTTGAGGGTCATTTCTACAACCCATCTTGGACGCTCCAAAAGCTTCACAAAAAACGGAATTTACAGTACTTTCCTTCCATAGCCCAACCGTTTCCTTGTTTAAATTCTTACTCAACTGAACGGCTAAAGAGCGATAGTTTGAGAGGATTCTAGAGATAAAGTCCTGTAATTGAAGATACAAAGCCATATTTTATACCTTATTTGCCACTGTCACAGTGATTTACCATACTATTTATTTCCAGCAGCCACGCTCTATTTAGCCTGCCCACTGTATTGCGAAAGTAGGAAAAGAAAGTGGTTTTTGTGCCATTTTGAGGAAAACTTGCTCTTCTTGTGTATTCCAGGGCCATTTGTACTTGCCGCTTGTATGCACATTTGGCAGTTAAAATTTCGTTAAAAAAGATCCATTAGTCTCATGTAAGAAGGCTCTCACAAATTCCTTTAGACAACCTTCAACTTAACCTTGGATGCAGTCTTGTAATGTTTATATATAGAGAAACATTTTGTCTCACAGTGTTTTGTCAAAATATACACGTTCAATTCGCTTGAAGCTGATGGCGTCGCAAATGTCCGCTATTACAAATTATTACGTGTTTAGGAGCCGTCAAATTCTGCGAGTATTTTCATAAATGAGCCAAATAATGGGCGTTCATTGTGGGCTAATGTTTTTGCTCACGCAGGACCTTCTATGAGGACCGAATAAGTGTATTATACTACTTGTACCAGTAAAAGTTCATGTCGGACAAGCTGTATGATGATGCCTCGTGAGAATTGTTCCAAAGAACACATACATACACACGAGCAACTTTCTCCTCGACAGTTATTGTCCCCGTTTCCCTCTTGATTCCCCATAGTCATGTAATCTGTGCTCAGCATGCGATTGGGAACCTTATATATTTTTCCCTCCAGTTTGAACGGATCTGATCTCCATATATATACTTTTTTACGGTCGTCGCTTGCTTCTAAAATAATTTATGTCGCCTCACACATCTGTATGTACATGAATTACTAGCAAACACACTTGTGTCACTGTCTCTAACCGGCAATCGAAGCTAACCAACAGTTGTGAAGCCTTCAGTTGTACAAGAATGTCATGTGGCAGGCCTTCAAATGATTTTGCCGAGTGTCATCCGGCGCTATATACGTACCGTTCCATTAGAGCTTTATATCAAATGTACACATAGTGTGTTAGATTCCAACCAAGGTGATATGTACTCATAGTAACATTGCTCCATGTTGGCTGTAGTTTTACAAGGTATGCATGTTCCAGGATTACTTGCACTTTGGATAGAATTCGAATAAAGATGACAGCCTGACACGCTAAAGATAATATCACTTTCCCGCTAACGGCGTCCTTTCATCTCGAATGGCGAAACTTGTTCCGCTCTCCATTAAGTAGCCTATCCGTAACGGTGACAAGTTTCGCAAAGCTTTCAACATACTTATCAGAAACACTTTACCTGAAACCGTCCAATGATGGTGTCCAGTTGCGACTTGTTTATCTTCTGATGTCTCTTCGTCAAGTCTGTCGGTTGCTTGGAATTGAAAGGATATGCTATACATCTTGACACAAACACGTAAAGTTGAAGCCGCTGTTTACGAAGTTCTTCCTCTCGTTCTTGTTTTTCCTGCAAAATTCCCATTACATGGCCCATTAAAAATACAGTAATTGCTTCTAGGCGTTTTTACCAGTAATTACACACACACACTCAACAAATTGCAATGTACAAACGTTTACCTGAGGGTCGATATTTTCTTGTACTTGCTCGGACACTTGTGAGGGCGACGGTGACGTGGGTCGAGGCAAACCTCCAGGACCTCGCATGCCGCCACCGCCCGGGATACCAGGTCCGGTCCCAGCCGCTGGCATGAGGCTACTTCCTGACCCGTGCGAACTTCCATGACCGGCGTTATGACTATGACTGTCGTGGGAAACGGGTTCATTCGTGCCGACGATCCTGTGCTGAGGATGACGGTGAGGGTCAGGTGTGTTGTGGGTCGCCTGTTGCGGACGCGATGGCGGTGCTGAAGTTTGCGCTGGTCCCTGCTCGTCATCACTATCCTCTTCTGAAGAACTTGGTCCAATCATATTATTATTTCTCCTCTAACTTGCTCACTCCCTCAAAGGCGAACCTGAAAAATAAAACAAGGAAATTACTAGCCGGCTCCACCAGTTTCATTACAGAGATATGTAATTGCGCGTTCCCTCCCTCCTGGCTCATATGTCTTCATTCTGAGACAAAGACCAAATTTACGCTTTTTCACTTTATTTGCTACAATTACGAATATATATATACATACATTTTTTCACACTACACACACATACGTAAACTCCCTCAGCACGTGCTCAGATTGGCACGTTGCGAATTCATTTAGAAGACGAACATTTGCTCTAATTCGCACGTAGCTCCAGGAACAAAGTCACGTCATCAGTCCCCGTGGAAATCATAATTTTTTCATCATTACGCCCTTTATTTGCCATCTCATCTGCGTCTTGTTTCAGTTGTAATGAAAAGAGAACAAGAAATCTCCTTGCAGCTAAAAATTTCGCAACCTTCAAAATAAACAAGTCTTTCCCCCGTATGATGGAATTCTTGTTCATAGTCCTCCTCCCTTGTTCCTCTGCCTATCAGCCCGTCACCGTCTATCCATTTTCATAACGTCGGCATGGCCTTCTTACTGTCCCCAGGGACTTTGCCATTCTCCCACCTGTGATATACCTATATTCATAATTTCCTTCCTTTTTCTCTTCACAGCTTTCTTCCCGACCGTGCCGTAGCAAAACTCCATGTTTCTTCTCAGCCATTCAGCAAGTCAGTAAACATAGCAGCTCTCCTTTTCCTTTTTTCCATTTTTGCCGCTACTATACATATATATATTTATATATATACGCTTCTTCTTTTAGCTTTCTTTGAACCACTTGAGAAACACCCTCCGGCATTTATGCTACTTTAGCTACGTACTTTTACCTGTCATAACTCATACTTTGCACTAGTACCCAACTAACTTGTTTCTCTCAAGGCTCCTTTCGCAATTTCTTCTTGCCGAGCGCCTGGGTCCGTCAAGCCTCAATGGTCTTTTTACACTCAAAAATACCGCAACAGGAGTAGTTATAGTAGAACGTAATCTAGAAAACATCAAATTTGACATACAGCACCACCCCACACATACTACTGCCGCCATCATACAAATACTTATTCCTCCCTTCCAACCACATTATTCAATACTTGCTATTGATTTCACGTCCCACTAAAGCTTCATGCAACTATACACAACTTTGCACAAAAGCCAAAGTTGAATCCGCCTTCAGCTCTTCTCATAGTCTCTTCTTCTTCTTCACCAACTCTATTTTGCCGAGGCAAAGAAACAAGCTTTTAAAACTTACCACACAGAGACATGTCTACTTTCTAAACTTTTTGTCGCAGTCATGTCACGTGATGTGTTAGTGTATACATTGTATTATACACGACGTCTTTCTCCTACCTTCTCATTAGGCAGCCAGGTAAATTAGTTAAGCCAAAAGTCGACCCGTATTAGTCTGTCAGGGCAGGGCAACTTTTGAACTCTCTCGCCCATTTTCCAGTTTTATGCAACCAGCTCTGCACTTGACCATTTTCAAATGGCTTTTCCTTCCATAGTGAAAGTAACCTGACTTTTCTCTCTCAGAAAGCCGCTTTCTCCTCACAACCCAACAACTCACAGATACAAACAATGTACAACACACGTGTCCTCCTTTTTCTCTTCTCCTCAGCTCATGGAGCAAGGAAACGTTTCATAATAATACGCACCGCACATACAAGGAAATGTTGCAAAGAAACGAACCGGCTGAGAATTCAGATGGCGTTCTTTTCTGGCCTTCTCCGCCATTAATTATTCATCGGATTAAGAACGCACAACAAGACATAGAGCCCCTTCAGCCTCTTACTGACAGCCGCCGTTTCATGTAATACGCCGTATCATTCCTTCTCAATCATATGAAAATTCTCTTATACATAATTCCCTTCCCGCTCTACTTACTCCTTTTCAACTTTCCTCCAAAAACTTTTCTGCAAAGCCTTGATGAATGTAAAGTTTGCAGGAGCCGCTTATGTAGTAGCCTATCGATTTTCTTGCTACAAAACAGCTGTTCTTCTAACCTTCATAAAAGCTCCAAGAAAAATAAACCGAGTATATGTCTTCACCAAAATGAAGCTATGGGAACTGTTACATATTCGCGTCCCTTGCACAAGCCCTAATCTTGACCTAATACAGCAGCTGATGCAACACATTCCGCTCAACTTTTACATGCATATCCCCAGAAATACAGCAAACAATCTCTACGCTCTGGCCGTACCCAATCGCCACGTCACACACAAAGAAAGAAGACTGACTGAGCTCGTGGAATTACATTGATTTCCTTGGAATCAGTTTCTTTGGCGGCTCCATCGGAGCTCGCGGCGTAATCAACCTTGTGACAAGGGATCACACAGATTTTCTTTTACCTGGAAAGAAGCAACCTTTGCTTTGAAACCATCTCAAGTCCCCGCTTTATGGACCAATTCCACTTTACGCTTCCCATCATCTCCCCAGTTTCCACCAAATTCATTTCCGCTCACCTTTCTTCTTTCTTTCTCTGACGCTGTCCTTGGTAGTTTGTGTGTGTATATCTTGTGGAATCAACGTACATACAAGACTACTTGTCCTCAATGAGCTTTTTCTACGTTTGCTACCGGCTGAGCCAGAAGAAAGTAGATACAAGAAAAACCTGGTTACTTTTTCACCCGGAACGTTCCGCCGTCTCTTGATTTGATTACATTCCATGTCATCGTTTAACTTGGTCGACATTTTCTTTCACATTGCCTTCAACTCATTTCTTATTCCTTCCCACAAACCCACTATTTGCTTGTACAGTCTGTCCAAGCGGCAGCATCAGCATCCTTTTCCGGCAGCCTGCCAACTTGCTCAGCTGCCCATAAATTTCTCGGCCTTGAATTTGATCTATTTACCGCAACTCAACAAATTGTTTCGTTCCCTGCAAAGTATGAGCCTCCATCAGCAACCCTGTCCGAACTCCGGTCATGCTATCGCCCTGCCCACTTTTAAACCAAAGCTTCGATGAGCATGCAAAAATTCTAAACCAGTTCTTACGCCCTCAACACTGATTTCGCATCCTTGCCATTTCTTTCTGTACACATCCCCAATGAAACCATCTTGCTTTCACTATTCCCCAGAGACCCTTCCAATCCGCCCGCTTTCTCCTCCAGGATATTCTAATCTCAGATTTGTCAATGTTCTCTCCGTTTTTGTCCAAGCGTATAGTCTCCTGTTTGCAAGCCTACCGTTGCTTTCCGATTTGGCCAAAGCATTGCACAATCAAAAGACAAGGCTGTGTATGAATATATGGATGCTTTCGGACTTGATTCCAGCAAAACTTTGCTAGGCGTGCCTGCAGAACGTCATTAAATCCTGTCTGAGCTTTGATTTATTTACACCACTTTTCGTACCCAGGGAACCTTGACAAACCGTTGAGCGATTCCAACCATAGTCAGCATCCCCTCACCAAGAATTTATTCATTTTCGCAAAACAGTCGAGTATGAAACAACAACGTGGATGCACATGTTACCCTTTGCCTCTGGCCAAGTCCGCATGTCTGTCTGCATGTACACAAGAATTAATTCCTTGCGACCACACAACCCGCAGGAGCACTTAATATACACACGATCCACGCCTAGTTGCTCAAGATTTGCTCCACCCCTTGTACGTTGTGTGTGTGTGTGTGGATCGCGAAATTCGCGGTATTCAAACATCCATTCCCACAACCAAGTTGTAAACATAAATTTGCAATTACGGCTACATCAACAACAACAAAACATTCTCCGTTACTCTCTGTCCTCATCGCCCCACACGCCTTTTGTTGGCAACATTTTGGTTTCCTGTGTCTGAGACTCGAGTCCTGCTGGATTCAGCACAGCTTTTACTGTTTCTAGTGTTACAGCACTAACTTGGCCAGCCCAACTTTCCGCATAAATGATTTCAACAACGGGGATCCCGCAGAGACATTCGCCATTTCCTATGTGTATGCACGCGTTCCTAGCTGGCCCTAAGAATTGTTTGACATCATCTGACGCAAGCCAAGATATACGAATGACAAATAGTAACTTTCATGTGTCACCCTCAAAGGAAACTGTTTTGAGCAAAAATGACACAATCGGTTCTCTCTCTCTCTCTTGTGCTACTACCGCCCAACAAATGTTATATACAGCATGATCTCAAAGAAAATCCAAGCCTCATTCCACTCTGTCTCGTATATATATATACGTTGTTGGCAAATAAAGTCACCGCGTAAAAAGTCAACAAAGGCGGCAGCAACAGCAGCAGCTGCTGCTTGGCCGATGGATATGTAACAAACGCTCAAAACTACCGCTGATCAACGTACACCTTGACGACAATGGGTCGGCGTCAACCCGCCGCCGTGAGAATCACCAAATAACTTTTACAATATTAATATGCAACTTCTCACACAGTCGCTTTCTTTCCCGTGCTTTCCTTGTACTTATTCACCAGCTCCATGTACATATTTGATCCTCCTTCAACCCCGATCGAGCTTTCACTAGCCGCCGTGAGTCCCCCCAATGGCGAAAACATTTGCTAAACCGTAAAATTTATTATATATTTTTCTTTTCAGAAGCAAATAGTAAAAATTTGACTGTTTTTTACGAATTTCTTCGTGCTCAACAAGACATTGTTCCAGTCCCAAAGGGTCCTAATCAGCAGTCCGGTTGAGATATCGTTCTTCTTACCTTAAAGTCTGTTTCTGTAGGATCGTTACAGGATGTCAAACCGATATGAAAGACGTATAAGAATACTTTCTTGAAACTCGCAAAGCACAGTCTTACTTTCATTCATTTGGGGGAAAGAGGTCGCGTTCAATGTCTTGTATGATTACAAGTTGAGAGAATACATTGCTCGTTCTGCCACTTGTGTAGCCGCGTATAAGCAAGCGTAAGCCATATCCACCAAAGCAAAAAGTTTCCAAACCACAACTAACCACTTGATCATGCATTTTTAATGTGTCAACCAGGAACAAAAACAGCTGTGACAGTCAGACTGGATGTGCGTTGCATATTAACGTATGCACACACGCTTTGCTCAACAACAACCAGGCCTTGCTTCAACCGATTCCCACAACCATTTCCTACATCCAATCCATCGGTAACAAAGAGCGAAAATTCCAAACGCAACTTCCTCTCACAGCATATTTCAAACTTTTCTCTTGGTTCAGGCAGGACCCTACTGATGCAATATCAATAGACTTGTCTGCAGATGCCATTACATCAACTTTCTAGCCGCTTTGCGAATTTCAACTCGACCCTCATTTCTTGCCAACTTTCTCCATCTCCCTTTTGTTACGTCACCGCAACCGTTTGCACGCCAACAGGAATTCAAAGACATTCTTGCGTCCTCTTGCTCTATTCAAAACTTTTACACAATCGATGCTTTATTTCTTTCGCGAAACCACTTGGCACTGAAACAATCATAAAAACTTGGGCATTAGCCGTCTTCTCAATAAGACGCTCTTCAAAGCTTCCACCCTATTGTCAAACTATCGAAAGAATGTTCCTTAGCACAAATCAGCCGGAATGTTCAAACAGCAATTTCGCAAACTTGTCTATTTTCCCCCCACTAATTGGACAAACCACAAACGCCATTTGGTGGCGCTTCGGTACAGCCAAACCGAGGGTCACAATGCTGATAAAACAGACGAGCGCTGCTTGAGCATAAACATCAAGCATAAACAACCACCATTGGTAAATTCTGATAACTACAGCTATCAACATATCTACTGTTTGATCCACATATTTACGTGCAGCATTCCCTCAAGTTTGTTTGCTGGACAAAAAGCGTCCATCCATATCCAAAATTTAGATTGTCAGTGCATTGCAAAAAGATAACAGACCTTTGGGGATTGTATCCAAACATGTGCCCTCCCCCCCGCCCACCTTCTTTCCATCTTCAATGTCAGCCACGTGTCTTCTTCCAGAATTCAGGCCCGTCTCTTGCCTTCCTCCTTTTTGTCCAAGGCCTTTTCTAATTCCACATTAATGGAAAATTAGGGCTAATGAGCCCGTACCAGGATTATCGCTGGGTTCTTTAGCTCTCGCTGCTCAAGATCAAGGTCTATTATAGGCACTCCTAACGCCACACTTTAGTGTATACGGCATATACCTTGTCTTTGCCATTAGTGGCTTTCCTGTTGTGCTCCTGCAAGTTTGTTAGCAAAACTTTTCTCCTTTTCCTCCTTCTCCAAAACCACTAGCTCATAGCCTCGAGATAAAAAAACAACACGTGCTGCCGCCATCTGATCACCCAACTTTGATCGAGAAGAATCATGTACATGGACAACTTTGTCCATCATCATCCATGTCCACCGATGAGTAGCAGCAACAATGACAAATATCTCGTTACTTGTGCCGTTTACAAGACAAGTTTGTATATACATATTTCGCTGGAAAAACTTTCTTCCTCCCCACTGCATGGAGAAAGTGCTGCGAATTCCCGATTAATTTTGGGATGATGCATCATCATAGCCCTCAAGAAGAATGATTTACCTTTAATAAAAGCTACACGCTACATCAATGCTTCCCATTTTGTTAATTCTCCAGGGTTCTTCTCCTGCTGCCAAGAGGAACGTGCAGGTATTTCCTTTTAACATCAAGACTACTACAAGACCCCATTGCTCCTGTCCTCACCGTCAAAAATTCCAAGCACGCCGATATTTATTTACTCTCCTTTCATCCTCCGTCCAATTGTTCTCTTTCAATAATCTTTGATTCTATGCCCGTTGTACATTATTTCCCCATCTACCAATTGTTGTGTACAAGACAAAACCCTCTTCAACTCGCATATATACACTAAATGGCTCCATTCCAAACAAAAAACTGTATTCTGCAGCAGCCCTTTTCCAAATATTCATTATTAGGAACACCGCCTCTGATGAATACCAATGGAATGTTGCCGCGGATATCAAAGTCCTTCTTCAGCAGTAGCAGCAGTCTCTCTCGAACGAAACAACAATAAGCATTTTCACCATACATCCATAAACCTCCAAAAGTCTTTTCTCTTTCCGTCCTTTGGACGCCTTGTATATATTTATAAATTCGCGAATATATTCCTTAATAAGAACATGTCCCTCACACCGCCGTCCACAACATGTATCTGACACATTGTTTTGCAAGTGTTCCAAAAGCTCATGGGCACATATTATTTTGGCCTCAACATTCGCCAAGATGATAATCAGCCAAAGCAAGGGTTGTGTGTGTACATGGCAAATGGAGATTCCATCTCCGTCTATATACCACCACCACCATCACCACCACAATGCATGTGGGATGAATTATAATCTTGTCATTAGAGCTTCCTCGAACAATATTTTACTGCCATAGCCCTCCTACTCCTGACGGACTCACAATTGGCGACGGCTCATAGTTGACTTACTTAGTTAGTCTCATTGCCACACATACATTTGGTCACCAACCTTAATTGTTACACACCTTTCCTCCTCCAGAACGACGACCACAACCGCAGCAACGTGTTTTTTGTACGCCTGCCCTTTTGTATGTTTCAGAATTGTAGACACAGCTAGCTGCAGACCTTGCGCATTTGTGTATATATTTGCAGCTATTTATAGCCACATCACATGTTAATAGCTGCGAATTTGTCTTACCTGACTACTTTCTACGACGGATGATGCGTGCAGGTAAATCACGCATACAATTTTCCCTTCTTTTTCTTCCTCTTCTGCTTCTTCTTCTTCTCACAACGTCACACAATTCTAGATTTTTCACTCTAATCAAACGCCCAGTCACTTACTTCCATTGTTGTTTTTCCTACCAAGTATATCAACGTTCCATTCCTTTCTTCAATTGATGCTCCGCAAATAAGGACGGCAGAACGTTGGGAAAAAATTGAATCAAGAATTTGTCCAATTATCCGCTCAACACTACAATTTCGGCTAGTTCACTTTTCTTTTCACCACGTCTCATTGTTCACACTGAAGGTAGTGTAAATCAGTTTAGTAAGTTAGTAAATATTTTTTGCAAATTATCTGCAAACACCAGGAGGATTTTGCTCACGGACCTACTTGCAGGCTCCGGTGTCTTGTTCCTGTGGAAAGCCTACACTACAAGTTTCGTTGGAGCTGCTGCGGGAAGAATCGGATAAAATTGGCTACAAATATTTGTGAGGCAAGTTCAAAGGTTTTGATGAATGAATACATGCGAAGCAGCAAAGGAATGACGTGATCAGGGCAAGGACAGGAAGGACATGTGTACAAATTGCAAGGGTTCGCAAAATACTTGTACACTTTTGAACCACAGT
This sequence comes from Sphaeridia pumilis, assembly GCA_034698345.1. NCBI lineage: Eukaryota > Metazoa > Arthropoda > Collembola > Symphypleona > Sminthurididae > Sphaeridia > Sphaeridia pumilis. Next base: position 13,115 of record JAQGBJ010001306.1, on the reverse strand, counting down.
CGTACTCTGCCCTTCCTTGTGGAAACACTCGTCGATCGGCGAAGCACTGGAAATGTTGTTCGAACGAGATGCAGTAGTAGTAGTAGGAGTAGATGTGAAAAATGATGATAAAAATGAACGACTCGACGAGACCTTGCAGACTTATCGGACTCTTGCCGAGGAATAATGACACACTGCCTCCAAGAGCACCAGTAGTAATAGTAGCAGGAGTCCTTGTAGTATTTTGGTATCCAAAAGCCATATATAGTCACCAGAAGAATCCTCTCCCCTCCCAATACACAACCTCACAAAAGAGAAAAGACACACATACTCTGCAGTTCTGGACCAAAATGGAGAAAGTGGGGGTGGGGACCTCGAGCAAACTTTCCCCAGCTACTCGGCCAACTCGCAGAAATTCGAGTGAGCAAAGTCTGGGAAACACGCATGTTCAATAGTCTTGGAACTGAATTCCTTCTCAACTCGCTCCTCTGCTTTCTCTCGGCCGTTGCTGTATATATATGTGCTCAGCTCCTCCTGCTGGTCCCCTTCTTCGAAATCGTTGCTTGGAAGAATCGCTGAAACAACCAGTGAACCAGTGCTCTACTATCCTACTATTTTGACCATTTCCATGTATTCCATGGCCCTGCATAAAACATACGTTTCCTTGCTCCTACTACACCTACGTCTATATACGCGTCCTCTCAAACTTTGCCTTCCCTCGCCATGTTTTCCCCAAGCATTAGCACACTTTCTCCTCTATCACACTTTACCTCGTCTACTCCCTACTCCCTGCAGACTCGCCATTTCTTGAGCCGAACATATATCTAAAAGGCTACACGAAATACGAACACGACCCACTGTCCTTCCAAAATCTACCCACCAAAAACACACACCACAACAAGTCAAGGCACCACTACCGACTTCCTCTGCAGTCGTCTTCAATAAACCGACCGAATCAAGCTTTCTCTATCCTTGCTCGATTTCCCTACATCCCTTTTTGCACACACATATATATATATACAAGAACCAGCGAGCCGTCATCCGACTTTGTCCAACCAACGCTATAAACAAGATAGCTTGTGTATTTATACCCAAACCATTGCCCACTACTCCAGCTTTTTCCTTGCCCTTCCACGGCCAAGGCTACTCCATTCTACCCGCCCATCTCCCCCGGCGAAATCGGACGAAAAACCAACTTGCTTATTATCCCGCTGCACTTTGTGTATTCTTCCCGGCTATATGATAACCTTGCTTTCTTTTTCTGTTTTTGCTCCTTTTCTCCCACAACCAATTGTCTTTTCCATCAAGTACTTTATGCCTCAAATAGTCCTGAAATGTTCTAAACCTCAAACCAATTGTAGTCTCAATTTTACAGTCAGGTTTTTGAAGTTATACTTTCACAATTATACAAAAGGTCTTTTGAATGTGTACCTCTGTTCCGGGTTCCCTGAGCAGGATTTAGATAAGCTGCAAGTTGGCAACCTTTATGGATGACACCGCCTCAAAACTAAAAGGAATCCATATCACAATCACAATTATACAATTAACCTTTAGTTCGTTCCGAGTAGTAGCGTTTGCAACTCGGAATTATAAACGTCCAGCTGACCCGACAAGGAACACAACTGTGTGATAGAGATGGCAATTGGTACAGACGACAAAATGGCATCAATGCGGTTTTGTGGAATTAACAACTAGTAAACTTTATTATCCTTCTATTCAGCAACACGGAGAAATTGTATTCGTGCGGAAATACATATTAACTTCGGTGGAAGCATTCGAGCTTCGCTCTTGGTTCAAAATGCCAAACGTTCTATGACACCTGGCGACAGTCACGTGAACGCTGCTGCGCTGCGACTCACAAAAATAATTATGTAACAGTAAGGTGGTTGATGTTTAATTGTTATTTTTGGAATTGCCGTCCCGTTTCAGAACTCATGTTAACCATATTGCGAAAATAAGTAATGAATGAATTAAATGGGAATTACAGAAATGAAGATTGGGCACGCGGAGTGGAAGCTACAGCTGATATCCTTGGTGCGCGCGGGAAAGTTTGTCACACGTGTGCTAGAACACCGAAAGAAAAATGAAAACAATCAGTCTTTTTCATGGATACAATTTTTGTTGGCAGTATCGAACATTGTGGTTCGTAGAATGTGTTATTGTGTGATTAACCAGATATCTTAAACAGTGGGCCTGACTTATAATGAAGAGCTCGGGGGAAATTAAGTTGTCCAAGTCCTCCAACTCTACTCATCGAAATGATCCGAAAAGTCGCTTGCGCTATTTCCGGTGGAGTCGACAGTGCTGTTGCTGCGTTGCTCCTGAAAAAACGAGGTATAAACAGACACTTTCTATTGAGAGATTGTCGAATTTATGATCCAGCTGGAGCATAAGACTGATGCGCTATGGGAAATTCTAGGGTTTGAAGTCTCTGGGTTCTACATGAAAAATTGGGATTCGCGAGACGAACATGGAACGTGTCTCTCCGGCGAAGCTGACATGGAGGATGCTCGAAGAACATGTGACCAACTCAAGATACCATTCGAAACAGTCTCCTTCGTGAAAGAGTACTGGAACGACGTTTTTACGTAAGCTCATCTAGCTTTAAAGTTGATTCTGTAGGCTAGAAATCTGAAATCAGCCTGAGAAATGTTTTTGTACTTTTGAAGGACGTTTCTTGAAGACTTTGAGAACGGCATGACACCGAATCCGGATATTTTTTGCAATCAGTTTGTTAAGTTTGGGGCGTTTTTCGACTTCGCTGTGAAGCACAGAGGTTTCGACGCAATCGCTACTGGCCACTACGCTAGAAATTCATGGGGAAATTTCTTGGAGAATTACGGGAGCGGAACCGGTAAGCTTCCACTTGATATCAGTAATGGTTCTGATTACATCATTTTGTAAAATGATTACAGCTCATCTGTTAAAAGGGGTTGATGCTTTGAAAGACCAAACCTTGTTTCTAAGCCAAATAAATCAACAAGCGCTCCAGAGAACCATGTTCCCAGTTGGTGGATTGTTCAAGGAAACTACTAGAAGTATTGCGAAAGCTCATAACTTATACTCAGTCTGGAATAAAAGAGATAGTACAGGCATTTGTTTCGTTGGGAAACGGGAATTCAAGGATTTTATAGCAGAGGTAAGGGAATTCATTAATTTGAAGCAGTAAAAAAGTTTTGTAATGTTATGGAGGAACCATGTTTGATTGCAGTATGTTAGCGACAAGAAAGGTCAGTTTATCGATGCCGAAACGGGAACTGTTCTCGGCCCTCATGAAGGCGTCCACCGATACACAGTAGGACAGGGCTGTAAAATCGCCAGTAAATTGCAAAAGCACTTTGTTTTGCACCGGGACCCTAGAACGCAAACAATATACACTGTATGCTTTCTACCAATTGAAACTTCAATTTGATAAATACACCAAAGTAACTTTTCTTTTACTTCAGGTTCCAGGAGCATTCCATCCCTTACTCTACACAAACTTCATGCTCGCAGAGAAACCTCATTGGATTTCGGAAGAGCCTTTATTCTCGAAACATACTCCTCTAATTTGTTTGTTTCGGTTCCAGCATGGAGGAGGGTGTGTTCCTTGTGAAGTTTTTGATCAATCGGATAAGGGTATCATAATCCAAATACAGTTTCCTTTGCGGGCAATTACACCAGGACAGGTAAAATTATTGATTGAATGCTCACGATGAAAAAGCATGATTTCAAATTTATGAATGCTAACTTTCTAATCTGCATTTTAGATGGCCGTTTTCTACTCGAGAGACAAGTGCCTGGGAGGTGCAAAGATACTACATGCTGAATATAGGTGCATACGAAATGAATCAGACACTTCAGAAGTATCGGTTCCGTTGGAATCTAGTCAAACGAGTAGATGACTAGTGAAGAATCATGTTAGGATAAACCAAGACTGAAGTAGTTCACCACGTACTTTATTATAAGTTGATGTAAGCACACATCAAATACTTGTGTTAAAACTTCCTGCCCTTTAGCGGTCCCTCATGTATGTAAATAAATAAATAAGTCTCTAAAGTGCCTATTTACACTATGTACTTAGCTGATGACAAACATTAGTAACTGATACATGACTTGAATAAATCCATTTGCATTGCCATGAATCCGGCGCAACATCGTGTTCGTCGTGAACTGTGCTCTTCACAGCCTAACCTACAAGTCCTGTCTCAATCGAATCAGGGAGGTATCATTAATTTAGCAGAAGTCCCAAGTTGCAGTTCGATCTTGAAAGTCAACGAGTAAGGTACAATTGACTGTTCCATTAATTAGGCTGGAGCATTAACATTCAACTAGGTATATATGTTGTGCCTGTGCCTCAACGAACAGAGGAGCTAGTTTCGAGAGTCTAATTCACAACACGAATGAGACACCATCACAAACAAGACGATAGAAAAACATCAACGATTTGAATCTACCTTTAACATCAGAAATTGTTGTACACAATACAATTAAAATGTAGCATGAATCAGCTGCCATTTGCAATTAAACATTAAAAACTGAAAGCCGGTACCCTCGTAACTTTCCGCCGCTAGTCTAATAGTGCTTCTAACTTCAAGCGATCATACTCGTTCCAGCTTATATGAATTTATGTTGAATTCACGGACCAGTACTTAAACAACAGGTTTAACTCTACTCTAAAATGAACGAATCGGTAACTTTTTCCCTCTAGATCTCAGTAATTGCTTCATATTTACGCTACGATACCAAACTGAACACTTTCCAGTCCGTTGAGTGAAATCATGGTCCACACAACTGAAACCAGCAATTGGAAACACATCACTTCATGAGTTCAGTTCAAAACAGTACGTATCTTGCTCCCGTCGCTCAACTAGATGGACACTTTACGTAGAGGATCGAGCTACAGCAGGTAGCTCACCGTTTACACTAACTTCTGATTGATTGCTTAGATCTGATGACGTTGGAATTTCCATTGAAATCACTGGGTTGTTTTGAATTGCTGTTAGACTTTTTGGTAAAAACTCCGTGATGACTACTGTAACGTTATTCACAGTCACCGGTTGTTTATGTACTTGACTTCGATCCACATTTTTCAGTCTTGGTCGTCTACATGTACAATACAAAACAAATAATCACATAACAATCCAACCGACCCCGAACACGTCAACTACATAACTGCACAACTTACATATTTCGAATCTTCTTTTTCGTTTTTCTTTCGCGTTCACGCTCTTCGCTATTTCCAGTGATGCTATTATTATTCGGTACTTTTCGATCTCGTTCTTTACTCTCTTCTCTCTTCGGGGGTTTTGGTGGGGCAGTGGATATTTGTTGAGCAACCTGCTGTGCGACAAGCTGAGGATTCAAACGCGGTTTTCTGAAAGATAACCACGAAACGAACATAAAGAATAAATCATACAATTGATAACATATCTTCTGAAATCACCAGCACTCTCACCTCGTCGATGTCCCTTTACGAACATCACACATAGCACATTTGAAAGCCTCTGCAGTATTTCGAAACGTGCATACGCTGCAATCCCAACAGTTATCCTCCAGCGCTTTCGACTGCCTTTTCGGCTTCCTGTACAAGGATAACAAACATGCATAGAAATTTGAACTTCACTCTTACTAGACAAAGCAAACTGCTTCGTTTATCATTCACTAACCGTTGCGGGTTCTTTTTGTGGTCCATCTCGAAGCAGCCTAATGGCTTTGTTAGCTGACAGATTATGAATTCACCTTCCAAGACAGACAAACTAGCTGCTTACAGTATTCCCAACACTCTCGTTGAACTTGAACAAATTATAAGAACATTAGTTCTTGCCAAACTTGATCCCCGTTATCCATTGCACTTCTCTCATCGCGTATCCATTTCGCCTTGAGCCGCTACAGGGCACCTAAATCAAAACATTACTAGGAATCACCAGTTCTGTGTCCATTATAACTTTACTTGAAAATCAACAGTTTATCTCTCTAACCTGGCCTCATAGCGTTCTCGGAATCAATCTTAATCACTCGTCTTGCCGTCCAATTTGCCAACTCTTGTTCCAGTTGTAAAGTCAAAACCTAGAGGAAACCAAGAAATTTGTAGTTATCAACTGGAAATGGCCACTTAATTACCAAGTAAACCACTGTTTACTGTTTACTCTGATCACCACACACAAAAACACAAACCAAACCACGTCGACAATTCTAGCAAATTTGAAATTGGTTTAATTAACTCCAACTTTCAATTCGACCGAAATAGTAGCTTTCGAGCCCAACTTGCCCACCCTTATCCGTCTTCTAAATTTGAATTTTTCTCTAACATTCTTGATTTCAATTGAAAGCAAGAAAAATAGCATACCTTGAAATAATGTCAAATATTGAAAGAATGTAGGATAATAACTGCAAGCGAATGTTTACGTGTGTATTCATTTCCCTAAGCAATGTGAAGCAAGGAACAAGATATTGCATTGCACGTAAATATATACAGCAGCCAAACACAGACAAGAGCCGTACAGCCGACACCCGCTGTCAAAACGCACACAGTCCCTTCCATACCGGCGTTTAGCATTGCAGAGATGGCCGCTTAACCATCCCGCGGTTTGCCCTGCCTGGGCGTTAGAGCGGCGGCCAACGAAGCCCATTGTCAAACCTATTGAAAGCGTCCACCGGGCAACGTTAAACACCAACGACATTGTAGAGATTTTGCCGATTTTCGTAATTAAGACTGACATTGAATCATGAACTAAATTATACGTTCATCCTCACTGTTCAGATTCCACAGCAGGGCACATGCTTATTGCAAACTTCGTCATTTATGAACGCATGTCCGGGCTGAATGTGTTCCAGGGTCATTTACAGCTCTCCCGCATCAAAATTATCCATCTGTTCTAGTTTCCTTCCATCTACAGCTTCTGAATAGCTTCTGAATAAATGAACAGATATTCTTCAGCTGCCCCGCAGTCTGTTAACCGCAGAATCCGGCCAGAAATGAACTGTGTAATCCAGTATTATGTAACATTGGCTCCTACACTAGAAACGCTAGTTTCTATACCAATGGCCTGTTATATTAACGCTTAAAGCTGCATCATGAAATATTAACAACATGAGCATCCACATCAAAACAGCAGCGATTCGCAAGCTGTTCAGCAGCGCTGTCACTGGAATCTCTAGATATCAACTCGAGTCACCACGTTTGTTTGTGTTGTGAGACAAAGTGGTTGTGTATCCTGGAGGAAATTCCCTGTTGCTACTACATATATTAAATGTGCAGGTGGAATTCAAATAGTGCGGGTTTTTCCGTATAGGAGAAACTATAGCGCTTCGTCGCTTCGGTGCTTTCTCCATACGCCAACTTCCAAAGTTCAACTTTCTCCCGTGAAACCAAAGCAGCTGTAAGCATATGAAATCCTCGTGGTTCTGAAACTTGTGTGACCAACTGAACCGTTCGAGTTGCAAAACAAATATGGTTTCAATTTTGTCAACTTTAAGGTGCTTCGAGTACGTTACTTTTTAAAATTCTGCGACATTAGCTTCAAAAGTGCAGAGGGAAATTGGTACTAATTTTGTATTCCAGCCTTTTTTACTAACAATCAAAATGGCAGTTTTCCGAGTTGTAGCTCCGCTTCACTGACTGAATGACCGAGGAAATTAACCATTGAGTTTTTATGGCCCAACGGAGATGAGAACCACAAAGAACTTGACGTTTTTCGGTAAAATTTATTACGAAATTAAAAGAGGAATCAAGATTACTCTGGGTGGGCATTAATACAGTTTTTGAAACCAGGTCAAAGGTAACGAATGACAATGTCCGGTGCTGCAGAAGACGCTTCTCCAGCAGCTGCTGGGCCTGGACAAGATGACTCGACGGATTCCGTTCCAGAAGGCGTCGAAACGGCCCTTGAATGTGAGGCCGTCGAAGTCATGACTTCGGACCAAGAAACTCCTCTTGTCTGTGATCATAGTCATTTGGAAAATAGAATTTCGGAGGTAAGTTAATTGCCTCAACCTTTCAACAGGCGAAGGAGCTAAATTGAAGCCATGTTTTGGTCGCTTCTAGTTGAAAAAGGAACTGCAACAAGCAGTGAAGGTGAAGGACGCCATGGTCATGAGGTACGCCACCAGCGAAAACGAAGTGATCAAAAAGAGCAAGGCTGTTGAATCTGTGGAAAAACAATTGAAGTACCAAATCAAGGAAGCTGAAGCCTTGCATCGCAAAATCAACATGTTAAACACGGAACGAGAGCGCTTGGCCAGTATCATCGACACGAAGGTAGCCATTTTTTACATTACTTTTACTTTTTTATCAAGTTTGATTAAAAGCCCAACATATTCTGGCTTCTGTCTGTCCGCAGGTCTGTGAGATTCAATCAATTCAAAAAGATCTTGAAAAAGTTCGGGAAGACCTGGCGAATCGGGATTTTAAGGTCAAATGGACTCAGTCGAAATTGCACACCGAAGTCGAAGCCCATAAGGTGCATAACTCAACTATTGCGTTTAAACCAGTGAACCAGCTCTAATGTCAACCACGTTTTCACAGGTGACTATGGCACGCCTTGAAAAATGTGAAAGTGATCTCATCGAAGCCATGGCGGAAGCTGAGAGAATGCGGTCCGACTGCCGACAAATGATAAATTCCTGCAGCCCTGAACCGCAACAATTAGCAGTTCCAACTCCAGCAGCTGTTCTACCTTCGACCGAATCTCCTACTGCCGCCTCTCCTGAACCAAAAGACACTGAAAAGCTCCCCAACGGCAAAATTAGTTATAATAGCCGTAGCCCTGCGGCTGAAGCCTTTCTAAAAGAAATTGAGCTGCTAAAGCAAAAGCATAAAAACTTGGTAGAAGAAAATAGCAACTTGTCCTTCAAAGTTCAGAACTTGGAACAGCTAAGGCATGAACATGAGCATAAAATATCAAGGCTTCAAGAATCTAGTGCAGAACATCTACTTCAGATAGCCAACCTAAAGACGGAATTAGTGGACAGCGAATCCGTAAAGGCCCAATTACTTAACGAGCGAGACCGAATAACCAGCATGACTGCCGAATGTCAGCAACTTCGAGAATTGAATGCCGAGCTACTGGCAGACATGGCCATTTGTAGGCAAAAGGAAGCTGAATTATTGGAGTACACGCAGCAAGTAACAGTCAAAAACGTCCAGCTTCAATCTGAGTTTTCCAGTTTAGAGTCAACGGTATGTCGTCGACCAACTTGTCAAATTCAGAAAACAATCAGCCATTCAGTGAAATTGAATGTTTCCAATCTTATTTGCAGAGTTCCAGCGCTATTGGAGCATCAGACAAGCTTCACCAGACAATCGAAGATCTCAGAACGGAGGCCAGTCGTTATAGAGCCATCGCAGAAAAGGAGAAAAATCAATTAGCTGAGCGAATTCAAGAGCTAGAAAAAGAATTGCAATCAAAAGACGAGCTTGTCAAAGAAATCCAGTTCGAGCTTGATGAATCCCGGGGCGAATGCTCAGTGATGAAAAAGCGTCATGAAACTGCCATCAAGGTATTTTCAAATCATGATAAAGAATATTTTACGCTATTTTGACTGCAACTGGTATTTTTTTACCACTTCAAAGGAACTGCGGAAAGAACTTGATGTTCTCAGAAAGCATTTCAAGGAACCATCCGACGATGGGATTTCCCGGGCGAGCTCAAACACCTCACTGAATCAACCCGAAATCAAGTCCTCGGATTCAGAAGGCGTCAAAAGTGACACTGAGGCTGCTACTGAAGTAGCTGCTACTCTGCCGGACCAAAAGGCACTCGTTGAGCGCATCGTCAAACTGCAGAGGTCACTGGCGAAAAAGCAGGAGAAAATTGAGTTTCTCCAAGAACACGGAAAGCAGCTTTTGGAAGGGCTTCAGACCAAGTCGAAAATTATCCAAACTTACGCCATGAACCAGATTGTCACTTCTTTGGCTTCTGATGCCTCCAACCATCACAAGGTACATGTTCCACTAATGCTTTCTATAAGACAGAGGTCACTTTTTGTGTAATTGAATTTCACCGTCCCATTTCCTTTTCCTCCTGCTCTCAAACTCGATAGTATGCATTGGAGCGTCAATTATCGGTAAATATCGACTGTTTTCAAATTACTCCTTCTTCAGCTTTCGCTAATTCACATTTTAACTTTCAGACCGAGATGATGAAGCAAGGCTTTGATATTACTTCCACTGAAGACTTGACGCTGGACGTTTCTCTCGAGCTGAATCGTAAACTACAGGCTTGCTTAGAAGACGCTCTCATGAAAAATATCACAATGAAGGTGACTTTTCAAAACATGCATTAAGTACTATATAACAGAACCTCCTGTAATTTATTCTTGATCGATCATATAGGAAAGTATGAGGACACTCGGATCCGAAATTTGTCGACTGACGGAAGCTAACAAGGAACTGACCACACGTTTACAAACAAAAAACTCTTCTCCCTAATCAGCGTCTTCGGTTCATTTTTGTATTGTTCAGCGTTCAATTAAAAATTTTTGAACCAAATAAAATATTACTGGTAGATTCATGAAGGCGATTCAGCTTCTATGGTCATTCCAATGGTTCTTGGAGGGTTCCGTGTAGATGCCATCGTTTGCCCTCATCGAGCTGCTTTCCTTGTGGAACTTGGTTCCCGTGACTTTTCGAACAAAGCTGTGGATCAAACACATTGCTTAATTCATTGCCTCATCAATCACAACCGGAATAGCAACGCCAAACATATGGTACCACCCACCTTGTTGGGCGTCACGTACTTCAGGTCGAATACTGGTAATGGACCACTGGAATCTTATAGTAGCCTCTTTCGTTGGGATACAGACTTCGAATGAGTTCCTTGCGTGGACCAGGCGGCATTCGACGGAAGTACTCCAACATGTCGGTTGAGCGGATCAATCTATACTGATTGAAGCTAACGTAGCTTCCAGCTTCCACCACAGTCATGAACACCAGGTACACAATGACTAGAAGTAGTAATAGCCTTCGAAGGTAAGCCATGCTTTCGCTAGCTGAACAGGTAACGCTGCAACCACCTTAACATTGACACTATACACTTTGCTACATCACAACTGACACTGGCAACGTTTGTCCCAAGCGGCTTGTTTTTATTGCTCGTCGAGTTGCAGCAGCGTCAAGCAACAAAGCAATTACACTGACAGCGTTTCATGTTGAAGATGAACAACTTTTGGCGTAAGCCGATTCTTGGCAATGCACATGGGATTCCCTAGGATGAATTCAAAGAACAAGAATATATACACTTGACAATGCCACAAGAAGAAATCGCTTCTGACCTGCCTTACTACTTGCTTTGCCGGAACAAGGACGGTGGTTATAAAGAAGAATTAATTAATTCAGTATACATCATGTCTTCCTATTACATGTTGCTCGGCCGCTTTCGGGCAATTCATATTTGACGTCCACAACTTTCTAGCAATTGAACTGCACTTAATCTGAGAAATAGAGTTTGACGTCAGCGAGTCAAATCGGTGTCGTCGTAATGCCATCAGTCACCAAAAAATTTGTGACCTGTGGCCCACTTTGGCAACTCAAGAAGACGTTGACAGACTTCGTGGAAGTTGTGACCATTTTCTGTTTGGTCGTCTTCTCATACAAATTCGAAGGTTGGAGGAGCTTTGTGCAGGTAAACCGGCAACCCCAAAAGATTGCGTGTGTCCAGTTGGCGTGCCAGTCCAAATTACAATCCGTTCAATTTTAATTTTAACAATTGCAACAATCCCTTCTTGTCTTCAGCCATGTCTGTCCGTTTGCACTTGATGATACGCGTTTGACGTTGCTTGGATCAAATGAACGTCAGATGAGATTCTTCAACTTCAAGAACGAAACCTATAGCACCTGGAATCGATGCAACGACTGGGATGCCAAAAGGATTTTTCGCCGCAACGTTCGGATAGAGCAAAAGTTTACTCTGAGAATCTCGGCTCGCTAGCATGAAACTGCATGGGCCAACTCGCCTTCTTTCCTGCCTCTTATACGTATAGTCGTCCTTGGTGAATCTGCTGTGAAATGGCGGTATTATGCATAATGAAAACCCATGCAGCACATATAATATTGCCCTGTATGAGCATAGCTCATTTAAATGTTTGTATGCACAACTTGGGCTTTACGTAATAATGCATTGCATTGAGAAGACCGGTTACAGATATCCAACAGATGCTTTCACACCATGTGTACTACATATATACTTGGTGTGTGTGTGCTAGCAAACGTCTAACACACACTCAACATACAACATAGGATAATATTATTGACTAAAACCCTAAAAAAGATAGTCAGTGGAAAAGGTAGGTCGGTGTCGTCTCTGGCATTTGTTCTTAAAACTTTTCTATAGTGATCTAAAAATTCAATCAAAACAACGTAAAACAGACATGAAATTTTCCTGACTGGCACTACGGTGAATTCCCGGGTTTCGAAAGGTGAGCGGTTTGTATTTATTGAACATGCTGCTGTTGACTCGGTAGCACTTTAATGTCTTTGAAACCTTGATTTCTCCAAGTAGGTTAAGTTTCCGTCTTTGTTTTGTTTCTGGTTTGATATTGGTGGGAGGGAAGATCTGGGACGTGGGCTATCGCTAACTTTTGACTGGGTTGCGGTTGAATCATATGCTTGGGATCTTTGAATGTGTCGCTTTTATCGGGTTGGCATGGCTACGATATTTTCATTCATGAGCAATTATGCCTCGAAAGTGAGAATTATTTTTGGCCAACGTTTGTTTTGACTTTACGACTATAAAGACTAATGTATTTTGTTTGGGTTGTTTCTTGCAGACTACCGGAGGTTCGTACCAACAAAGCCGGAGCTGACGCATCACATCGCGGCCATATAGACCTGAATCAGTTAATTGAACATGATTAACTTCCGACTGCACTCTCTGTCTATCTGTGTAGACAAGTGAATCAATGACAGTAATTCCTTGTAGGCGTGTTGTGTGTGTATTAAGAGTACAGACTGAGCTAGATCACTTCCTTGGGCGATGATAACGTAGTCATTGTAATGTTGATGTGGTGATAAATTGTGAAATTTCAAGCTATCGGCGTCCTTTGTGTTTTGGTGTGCAGTGGATACGAGAAAGTTTATCTTATTTCACCGTAGTGGATCAAGACTGGTGCCAAAATGAGTTGGCGAGCGTATCTGATGCTTATAAACAAGTAACAGT
>JAQGBJ010001305.1:0-24366 GCA_034698345.1 Sphaeridia pumilis | reverse complement strand
CCTACACCTCGTGTTTACCTGTCCGTTGCAATTAATTACGGCCTGGTCGTCCTTTTCCGTAGTCGTCAATGTTGCTGTGTACAAGGAGACGCTCGTCTCAAAACATGTCTCCGTTCAACAACATTCCCGAGGAATGAAACAGCTGAATAAAATTTTTGACTTACCACCAAGTACCTAACGTATCGGATCGAGATCGACGATTCTTCAGGTAGATGCTAATTTCTTGCGGTGACTCGCCAAACAAATATTTGGCGTACAAAACTACAGTTACTACGCCACCCAGACTCCTGGACTTTGCTCCTCATTGCCAAAATTCTTTATACAATCAGTCTCGTTCTTGGAGGTCATCATAAAAATTTAACCTTTAGGAAATATTAAGTTTGATTGATGATTTTTTGTAAGCCCACGTGCGAAATAGTCATTTAAGGCTCTTTTCCAAACAAGGCCTTGCTTTCCTGGCCGGGTGGCATCTCCAAAAAGGACGGCAAAACGACTGTGAACATTGTCACTTTCGCTTCTTGTTTCTCCAAAACAAGAACTAAAGACTTGTTTAATACAACAACACATCTTTAAATGGAGGAAGACAATCCGTTTTGAATTTTTACGATTCTGTTATTCTTCCTCTCCTTCATGGTCCATTCATGGACTATTGTTTTTCCTGGAGAAGGAAATTTCAAGCGACCAGTATTTTTCCAGATTGTCAAACACTGAATCCCACAGTGTTGTTGGTACACTGCGTACATGTATTTTGTACGTAAAAAGCCATTGTTTCTTCTTCTTGAGTCCATCCAAAACATACATTACAATACGACGCCTTTTCAAAGTAACTACCGCGATTGATCTTACATTATCATCATCCGAGAGCATTTTCGTTCTCTTCCTATTTTCCCTTCTGTTCTGTCTTTCATCTCATGTAATGGATTGAAAAAATCTTGTATTCTTGTCAGCACTTTCAGTTTCACTTTGTTCCTACACCACCTTTCATTGTAGAAGCAAAATCGATTCCCTCGAACACAATGAATCCTTGCAGGAACAAGACACGAGAAAATTGCAAATTCTTAACCCTTTTGCACCTCTCCACAATACAACTTGCACTACAGCTTATGGCCAGTAGCCTTTTGAAATATTTTTTGCTTCGCTTAATTGACTCTCTTGAATCCTTTGTTCTTGCCGCGCTATTACGCTATTCTCTATATACCACACACAGTAGCTGATATAAAATGCACAATAGTAAATGTCAATTCAGAAGCCTAGTAATTTTCCTCTTAAAAGCCCTTTTGCCAACTTGGCATTCTTGTCATGAGTGTGTGGCTCCTGGTGCAGCAGCTGTTAAAGTGGAATTGTGAAATCGTGACTGAAGCAGAGAGTGACGCAAAAATGTTCCTCAAACCATGTAAAAGGTTGAAAAATAATTTTCCCCAAGTCTTAATTGAATTAGCCTTGATGATCGAGTAAAACATCTTCTTGCCCGTTTGAGAAGCCCGATAACATTTTTTGTACAAGGTGTAAATGGCTTGATTTTTTTCAACACATTTATAACCCTTTTCAGTACTGGCTTGAGGCTCTCTTCAAGCTTAAAAACAATAATTTCTAACCAGGAGCAAGCGGTAGGTGCAGTTCACACCTTTGTATTGTCCTACCCGCTAATGGTTTATTTCGTGTGTGTCAAATTCCCATTATTGTGACCGTGAGCCTTTTTACAACGGCGTGAATCCAAAGTTTGAGCCCACAAGAAAGTCTCCGAACACACGCCCAGTCCCTTTATAAAACACAGAGTTGAAGTTTCTATTACTTATACTTGGATTCTTGTTGAGGCAACTATGATTTTATTACCCTTTTTGAGCATCTCAGAATTTATAGACTTTGGTAAAGAAATTAAATGCTTGTTCACGTTCATCACACACGTCCTACTCTCATATGTTCTTTATTATCAGACTCCTTGAAAGGGTGGACGACGAATGTAACTACTTGAGCTGCTGTTTAATTAACAAAATTGTGCTTGACAAGACAAGAAAGACGCCGCTCTTTTACAATCTTGTGTTCATCAGATTATAGTACTTGAATTTTACCAGTTTGAACAAAACTCGTGTTGTTGTTGCTGCGTTATCATCAGATTCAATTTATTATCAAGGTTTTGTTGTATTCGTTTCTTGAAATACTCAAGTTTTAATTCAAACTTGTGAGAGACTTTGTGAGACACCGAGGGCACTTGTTGGAAGTTGATGGACGTGAGGTGGCCTAATAGCTGCGGATTATGTGGAAAAGGCGGGAGAGTGAGAGTATAGCTCAAAAGAAAAAGTTTTCCCTGAGGATTAATCCGATGTCGCCAGCCGGGTTTATTGATGAATTGGGCGCAGAAGCAAAAGCTCCAAGTCGCACTTTGATGCTACATTTGTCTGGGTCAGGGGAGAGGAGCAGAATTATTATTTTAGCAAAAGTTGTGTAAGAAATTATTGGTGGTCCAGAGAAACCTGATACCATTTCGAAGGACAGCAGGTGCAAGATACTATATGGAGTCAAGTCAGATTGACAGCTTTCTCAACAAGACCTCACGCAGAACAAGTGTATACATGAAGAGACGCGTGTCTATCATAAAATGGCTTAAGAAGCCATACATAGGATTGCGCAATCTCCGTTCTACAACTTTGAAGACTACTGGGCTCACAAGATGGACCAGATGCATCTTATCTGGAACCCGCGGATGTCTTGCAGAAGTATATACACGAAAACAAGATTTCAAAGAAGCAGATACATAGCAAGGAATGACAGCATCAATTATTCAAAACTTGCTGATAGAAAGCTTTTAGTATTTGAAGCGATTGAAATCTGATGCTCCGTCGTCTACTTGTTCTTTTATACTTTTGCTAGCTCCAAATGCATAATCTATAATAGGATTCGCTACGGGACATGTCCATGGACTGGCATGTTGCCACACGCATTTAAACGCTTCTTGGTCTCCAGTTTTGACAGCATTAACAAGTCTAACTGTACAACTGTCTGATGATCCAAGGATGTTATATGTTCAGAAGAAGCAACTTTTTGAATGACTGGTTATCGGGAAATTGATTTGACTGACAGATTCCGTCCGACTTGACTCTTTACGATAAAGCGTTTCAGATCCACCAGGATAAATGGTTTATTCATAACAAAAGGGAATTTTAGAGAAAAATTAATCTCAAATGTGCTTACTTGGGTGGGACGGCAAAAAGCTGCATTAATACGAGATTTGTTTGTTTGTGCCACATATAATCTGACGGATATCTGATGGATGCGTTTCTGATGCGCCTCAAGTCAATTAAAACACGTCTTCCAGGTGTCAAAGGTCAAGAGATAAAATCTTGAAATCTGGAACTTGTTTTAAAACCTGGAATATTAAATTCGCTTGAGCTTAACGGTAATGGACTACAACGCTTGAATCACCATCTAGCGGCGGGATTTTGTAACCTGATAGTCTTTTGGTTTAGTATATTTTCTGATAGACAGAAATTACACAGCTTCTGTGAGAACTTAAAATCGCGTTCTGACCACTGCGTTTTGGACCTGACTTTTGCTCCAGCTTGTGTGTGGTCTCAGGTTATAAAATCCCTCTTGAGCTAGCGGTTAGAAAAATAAACCTTGTGGTTTTTCACTTTCGCCGACGTCAAACCGCGCCGCCTCTCCGGACGTTTGTTTATTCAAGTTTGAGGGGAAACCAGAGTAAAAACAGTCTACAATTACTAGAGTCAATACGGAAATGAGGCTATTGCATTACATCAAGTGCCACACACACACATACATTTCGTTGCTCCTCTTGAGGACCATTGACTAACTTTTGGATTTTGATTTGTCTTTCAGATGCATGGCTACGACCTAATGCATGGCGGTCCGGGCGGAAACGAAATGATGATGAGTCAGACTCCGACAGATTTGAGCCATCACGATTCGACAGATTCCTACGTCACCTACCTGGAAAGCGACGACAGCCTCAATCAAGACACGTCCAGTCCTTAACAGCATTACGAATATATTTAAGCTTCGTCGCCGAAAACGTTTTAAATTGCATATGTATATGGAAGCACAGATATTCAATCTTGGTATGTGTACAATGGAATTGTATGTTAAATATAAAGTGTCAAGGATATGATAAAAGATAAGATTGTAAAAAGTTTCGTGGTGACAATTCTATATAAGCAAAAGATCAACAAAACTCACGTACTATCAACTTAGAAGTAGTTTGGTGAAACAATGTGTAACAAAGGCTAAATGGAACAAAATAGTGAATGTTTAACTATATAGGTTAAAAGTTTCGGAAAACGATATGTCCATGTATGTATGCGTAAGTTTCAACATTATTTCATCGCTGTAGTCGCTAAGCAAGAAAGTAGCAAAAACTAAAGACTCGTATTATATAACTTTGGATTGCGGTTCTACTTGATAAATTCTGTCCGACAAGAAAGTAGGTTTTTGGAGTTCTGTAATTCATAATGGGTTTAGAACGCGCAGTAGAGGGTTTTAATTTTTAGCACATTAAAAATTACGTCTAGAACCTTGCAAAACTCTGGATTCAACAGAGTTTATGAAAGTTATTTGAACGAACTTGTTCACCGTAAATATCAAACTGTAGATTTAAACGAACACTTGATGCTTGATGTTGCTGAGACCTACAAAATCTTTTGGATACAATCCCACTACGAATCTGAACTGTTTGAATGGAAACTTTACAAGAAGCATTTGTTACTCTGAATAATTTTCGTCTTTTGAAAAATCAAAATTTGCTGTATGAAGAACTAATTAATTTTTGTAGGATTCAAGACTTTTAATGCTGCCCATGCATTGCCTATGAAGCGTGTACATGTTTACTGCTTTATGCGTGAATTAAAACGTTACTGTTTTATTGTAAGCAAAATATGTTCAATGCCGATTGTTATTTATATACGTTCAAAAGTCAGGGAAAAATTCACAAAAGCTGAAATTTCAGTACAAAAACCGAGTACGGGTATTTGCTCTCCCTTGGGTTGGCAGAGGCTTTCCGATGAGTTCACTGAAGAATTTGGCGTCCCATTCCTGAAATTTTACTCGAGTTTAATTACCAGTCAACAGCCAATAATTGCGTACGTATATTAACGATAGCAATCTATAATCATACCATTCGTTGGAACCATACTGCGTACATGAGTTGGAAGGTACCCTTTAGATAACCGGGCAGAATGACGGGAATTAAACCATGAAGCAACTGCTTCATAGTTACTTTGAGCGGAGGGAACGGAGGAAGTGGAATCTCAAGTTCAAAAGTCATGATAACTTCTCCGATGGCTTTTGAAATCATCTCCTCGATCACCGGAATGCCGATCAAGTTATTGGGCTTCACCGCCACATTGAGTGGGGCGAGTTCAAAGTCAAACTTATCAAACTTAATGGGATCTTTCAAAGTCATGTCAGCTGTATGGTACAGATATATATTTTCGAGGCCGGCAAACAAAGTTCCAGTTCTGTTCATTGGAATGCCGAAAAGTACTCCCTCGTAGTTGTACCAGACTACATCGGAAAAAGTTGTATTATCCAACAGTGCAAATTGAACAACATGTGATGTATGTTTTAAAATTGACTCACTTTCTACTCCAACAGCTGGAAGAACGTACTCCCATTCCCATTTTAGGGGCATGTCTTGGCCATGGTATTTGATTGAGGCGAAAGAGACATCCAAGGGCTTCTTGTCGAATGAAAGTGCAATGGATCTGAGCAAGAGACAAATCAAATATACGAAATTCAAAATACGCATTTTTAAAAGCTGATTTGATCATTTTCTCTGTTTTTAGCATGTTGAATTCTTACGACATCTTGATGGAAACAGTGCCATCAAGTCCGGGGTTGATCAACGACAAGGGAAGTTTCAGTGGAGGCGAGTTTGCACAATCTTCATCGGAAGCCAAGAAGGGACAAAGTGGAATTCCGAGTTTCATAGCGATACCAGCGATCCTCCAAAAGTTGCGAAGCATTTCCTGGTACTTGGCGCCTACTTCTTCGCCAGCCAAAATTGGCGAAAGGTTGGATTCCTTCGGACCTCTAGCTATAAAGTGTTGAAAGAAGGTCAAGTTACTTCATGATTTCCGTTTCATGTGTCAGCTTTGATTAAAATTTACCCGAACTGAGTTGAGGCGCAATGGCTAACGCCACGGCTAATAAAACGATGAATTTGCCCATAGCCTTCATTTTAAAAGTTGTACGCCAAAAGCTCTAATGATTGAACTACTTAGCCAGAAGGCGCACCTGCGGGTGGAGTGAAGCAATTTCGTGGGCGTCCTCGCTGTTTTTGAGTGAAAATTAACCTTCGGTGCTCTATCGATAGGTTGAAGAGATAGCTATTGAAACCTGTTGTCAAAATAGATGGATTGAATCAATCATTCAGTCATTCATATTTGATATGATACTGATAATGAAATTCAGTAGAAATTGAGGCATGCATTTATGTTGATAAATTCTGATTGATGAGAGGATTCGATATTAAGGTTAAAAATGTTATTGCTTAATCAATCTGCACAAATGACAAGATCACAAGTGAACTTTTTGGACTGCAGCGGTTCCTGCCATCTACCAAACAAAAATCAAACAAACAGAACAACATTTCCGACACACAACCGAACGTTCTGGCAGACTGGCAGGCTTGAATATCCGTCCAGTCCATCGTCGAAAATTTAAGATTGCCGCCGGAGCCCAAGATTTTTGCTGAACTTTGTTGAGTGTCTCAATTCTATGATTTATATTGGATTGCGTGGTTTCAATGGACTCGTACTGGTCATATTCCCTGTTTTTATAAGTTTTGGAGCCTGGACCCTGTTATTCAGAAGGTTCTTCGGAATCAACTTTTTTTTATCGAAAACATCTTTTGAAGCATAATCTCTGGATGAACGCCAAACATTAGCTGTAAAAATTTCTTAACCATGAGCGTAACGGTTTCTTACCTTGATTCCATATAGACTCCCGAAATCTTCCATTCTGCTCCAGCTTTTGTGAAAAATTTTGCGGACACAGTTGCTATTGAGATATCAAATTCTTTGCATCGATTGTCTAAAAAACATAGGTTAAGCTTTGAAGCGCTTACGAAAGCTGACAGTAGCATATTTTCTTGTGCTAAGAAGATGGAACACAACTTCTGAACTGTATAGTTTGCAGGATGAACAAAAGACTTCCCAAATATGTTGTTGATCGCAGTATTCATTTCCCGACGTTTGAAATTGGTGGGCGACAATCGCCCAGGGGCGCCCCCATGGCACCTATGGGAGTTGATCAACCACGGGGTTAACAATGGGCGATGGCCCAACCCCGGTTTCAACAATGGGCGTTCTCGCAACCACGGGCTCAGCCATGGGCGATGGTTCACCCACGAGGTCAACAATGGGCGACTGTTTAATTACATGTAAAAAGTTCTAGGTCGCAGGCGTTTCCCCATTGTGGCAAATGTAGCGTGCGTTAAGTTTTTAAACAATTTTCAAACGAAAATCAAGGTTTTGTTTTATTTACGGCCGTCAGCTTCGAGATCAGGAGTTTTTGATTTTCAAGAACAGTACACATTACAAGAATCGAAGAACTGTTGAGTCCATCCAAGCGAAGTCCGGAAATGATACAAAATATTAAAGTTGAATCAACAGAATTATGAAGAAACGTCAACCGACTAGATAACAGGTGTTTTGTTTCAAAAGTGAAATACACTTGTAATCTGAGAAACTTATAAGTTGAGGACTAAAGCACAGTTGGGTGGAAATCATGATATTCCAAACCGGCCCCCAATAGCAGTGGGCTGATATTCCAGTGCACCTGATTGGAATTCCACCCCACTCGCATGGTTTTCCATACTACCTGGCTGGAATTCCATACCACCCCTAGCGGAATCTGAACTTTAGCGCGCATTTTAGCATTCGCGCTTTTGTAGCACGACTTAATCTATACAAATAAATTTTGCCGTTTTATTTCATGCTATTACTTTCTTCCGCTTCAAAATTAACCGTTGACTGTACACTCTCTACTGCACTGCAACAAGTACTGAGAAGTTATTCTGATAGCATGAATAACACGACACCGCAAGGAGCTTGAACCATCTTGGAGATATCT
The DNA here is from genome assembly GCA_034698345.1 of Sphaeridia pumilis. Classification (NCBI taxonomy): domain Eukaryota; kingdom Metazoa; phylum Arthropoda; class Collembola; order Symphypleona; family Sminthurididae; genus Sphaeridia; species Sphaeridia pumilis. The sequence continues at coordinate 16,281 of JAQGBJ010001305.1, read as the reverse complement.
AATGAAATGCACAACAAAACTATAGTTTTTTGTAGGGGCGAAACGCAGGCCTTCTCTGTGGAAGTTACTTGGAACACCCAGCGGCTGTATGCCCTACCACGAAGGTTTTGGAAGCTATATGAATATCTCAGTTATGTTGGATGGTCTGGGAGGTCGAAACCTGTCAAGAAACAAAATCGAAGATGCTGACAGCATTTCGGCGAGAGAGCGAAAAGGTAGGCTTTTTGCGAATCATATTACTTGACAACGGTTTCTGATATTGTTCTTGTTATCTGCCATGCGATTAACAGGATAACAGTCATGCACTTGTGAAACGACAAAAAGGACGTTAATGAAAACATCCCGCGCAGCTGTGGACCTGGCAGATGAATGGAATTCATTGTATTAAAACCAAATCATTCATTGCATTGTGCAGTAAAACTGAACCCATCACGTACAAAGTACCAAACTTTGCTACCTTATGCTCTGATCTCGCAGGATCAACTAGCATAAGTATCTTTTTGTTTGATGCGTCGCAATTAGTTTGAGCCTGGGATAAGAATGAACATTCAGAATACAACAAGTGCTCAAATATTTTAACCCTTTGAACTCACCATCGTCGTCATATTTGCAAAGTTTGATCGAACAAGTCCTTGAATGGCGGTCATTTTCTGTTCCAGGTTCTTTGACTGTTCTCTCACGTACTGACGGCCAATCTGTTGAATATGTGCCTCAAACAGTTAGTGTGCTTGGTTGTAAGGCAATAAGTTGAATTACGTCGATGCACTCTTCATACGTAGATGTTTCAGTATTGGACCCAGGGAAGTTCTGTTAGAATGACAAAGTTGTTGTATTTGATGCAAAATTGACGGACACAGCCAGAATATTTTCATAACTTTTAAAATTTGTGATGCCTTGCTCAAAGTTTCTTCCGAACATACCAAATTTTCACTCACGAACCTTTGACCACTGGCTTCAGTATAAAAGTCGAATCTGAAAGTGAAAAAGCCATGACTATTGTTCAGTTGCGAATTAACACCAACAAGTTACTATCCAACCTATCGCCATCACTAGCCTGCAGCAGAAAATCCGCAATGCTGATCTGCAGGTTCTGAGAAAAGGGTTCCGTTCACCCCGACATGTACAGGCTCGAGTAGTCCGGCAGTTGCTGGAAAGATTCGGTTCAGTTTTGTATAAAATATAACTATTTTTTTATTCTCAGAAATAAGTTTCGTACTCCCAGCAGCGAATTTTCGACGTGATTCTCAACTTGGGTCCGGTTTGCGTTCATTTTCATCATGAGCGAATAAAAGTATGTTTGAATTCTTCAGATTTTTTTCGGCTCAGTAGACCACAAAAAAATATTGTTTTTTTTAAAAATACCGAGTCTTCTTTACGACTAGCCATTCAAAGGAAGGGTTTGAGACAACCGATTTTTTGAAATACGCGGGAAGACATAGAGTGAAATTCGATGATAACCTGTGGCACTGCAGGTGAAACAAAATCGAAGAAAATTAATTAATATTGAGGAGGTCTGCATCGTGTTTTATGACGGACATTGAATTTATGAAGGATTGCGACAACTATTTTCAAGACTACAGAGAATAAATCCCATGGGCTATGAGATGGAACCCCCTTAAGGGCACGAATCTTCAATGCCGATTGTATGCCGCTTAAATCTAAAGGAAGCTTCATACCAAGCTGATACACAAAAGACGATGCGTCCACAAAGGACGTAAGGTACGACTCCTCTCCTATCCAACACCCACAAAGAAGTGCACGCACAACCCCAAACAACAAAAAATACCCCTTAAGCCGCATAGAAGATTTATACCGTCTTTCGAATGCAGGAATGCTGTTTTCTGCTGCAAAGCCACCGTCCAGAGAAACACCCACAAAAATTGAATTTCATAACCAAGTAATTTTCAAAGCAATGAGTTGATGACAGGGACAACGAGCAAGAAAAGTTTATTTAGCATTCGTTGAACACTAGCAGGCTAGATCGAGCAGGAAAAATGCCTTTAGAAGACCCTGTTTTCAATAAAGTGGTGAATCATCAAAACCTCACGCTCGTTCTCGCACATGGAGCTGCATCAACAAACGCTGTACATGGATAGAAACTTCTGCATGCAAGCTTTGTTACCTACAAAAGGTTTACACTCTTTTTCCTTCTTTTTTATGTTCTTTTGTCTAGAACGTATCCTCATACTTGACTAGCGTCATTTGCACCCACCTGAAACTGACTTGCATAAAGTTAGAGCTAAACCTGTGATTTTGACTAGAAAATGGGATCTAGCCAATCGAACATCTGGTCAATACTAGTTTGAAGCTTCAAGTAACAAAATAAAAATTAAATTTAGCACCTGTAGACTCTTCAATCCACTCTCACTTTCTCGCCAGATTGTTGACAATGTCAGCAACTTTTTCACCTTCGGGAGTAATGGGCAGCCTGTTGGAACATTTCCGCAGGGTTCAAGGATAGGAGACTCCTGGGCTCTTGGGTTGCTCACTTTTCACGAGCTGTAAGCATTTCTCATAGAGAAAAAAGCAAATCGCACTAAGCTGTTAGCATTTCTCATTAGAAGTTGAGAGTTAGTAACAAGCGTGGAGCAAAACTGAGGAGCGGAGCTTTAAGTGAGTTACCCGAGGGCCCTGGATCGGCGTTTTAAAGCGTTTTAATAAAATTGCCATTTGAGTCGTTACAATATTTCAGAATATTAACGAATCGTGAAGTTACAATGTTGTAAAAGATTGCACTTCTAACCATATCACACGAATTACTAACCGGCGCCAACGTTGTTAATCCGTTACAAGCGCATATCACAGTGCGATTGTCAGATTTAAAGAAGACGCTGAAGTTGAGACGCTCTTTGTCAAACAGAAATGATAAGTTAAAAGTGTCGTGGCATGTGCATATATAAAATCTTAGTGCTTATATTGTATAACCAATGCTACAGCTACGTTTGGTTTGCATTTAGTTCAAGCCAAGTCGTTTTAATCAGTGTTTTTAGTTTTGCGAGTTGTCCGGAGCTTCGTGATCTGCAAATCTCGATCCTAAAACTCGACCTAGGCGTCAAAATTGTAATGCGTCATTATTATAATCCAGAACCTAAATTGTAAGCTTCAAATACACATAGCTAGTGTTTTAATAAGGTTAAGATTGCGCTCAAGGTTTGTATACATTAACAACGTTAAATTAGAGCTGAGCAAATATTGCAAATACTGCGGGCAGGAAATAGATGAAGACTGGTACCATATCATGTTAGAATGTGACAGTCTAGCAGAAAAACGATCAGTAATAACGATCAAACGTGATGGAAATAAGCATGAAGATATGAGATCATTGTTCGAACCTAATGATAAGAAACATTACATGAACATATTTAACTTTTTGTTGTATGTTAGCTCTCTAAACTAAGAAAATGTAAACTCTTTTTTGCAGCAGCCGAAAAGGCTGGAAAGCAAAATAAACTAAATATATATATATATATATATATATAATCTAGAAGTATTTATTACCACAATCCGGGAATGATACATAAGATTCCGATCTTGTCAGATATTTTTTGTTCAACTACGGACGAATAGTTGTTATACCATGTAACTATAGCCTTTAATGATTTGCGAAATTTTTTAGTTTCAGCTATGAAAAATTACTAAATACAATCATTTATATTTTTTGACACGTTGTCAACTTTACAATGCTGACCTCAGTATCGCGCACAAGCGTTTTGGTTGACATTCAGCAGTCCAGCGATGGTTTTTTTGAAGCCGTCACGCATTTCGGGCAGGCACTTCCGCGTAATTTCTCGAACATCCTTTGAAATAAAAAACAGCAAACGCCGATACCAGAATTCCAAGTCCCAAAACAGCAAAAAGAGCTACTTTCAAACGGTCCCCAAATTCTGTGAAAGAAATGCTTTCCTGTGTTGACTGTTCATGGAATGTTCTTGTTCCAATGGCTCTTTGTTCTTCGTAAACGTTTTCTTTGGGATAAAAACAGGTTGCAGTCATGGTGCCCAATTACAGACAAATTATTTGAACTATGAACTAACTCTGGAATGGCTTGGCAGCATTCTCAAACCGTCCATACTCGAGTAGCTTGTCTACCAAATCGGTTGGTGAGGCTTTCTGAAGGATTTCAAAATATTCATATGGTGTTTCCTTCCTAAGACCAAAAATCGGGTAAACACTTACAAAAGCGGAAAATAGCACGTTCGCCTGTGGCAAGAGCACGGGATATAGCAGCTCTTCAGTCTCCGACGGTTTGGAGGAATCCAAACTAGTGTATGCCAGTATAAGCTGCTCAACACTAATGTGTCCAGGACGAAGTTTGGAATCCAACAAGATTTTGTTGAGGTAAAAATTAGTTAAGAACGAATCACTGGTATTGAGCGCAACTCCGTTGTTGTCATGGAGTCCCGTAAAATAAAGCTGAACTTTCTCAACCTCGAACCTGAACAGGTAGTTGTATGTATCAAGCCTGAGATATTTTTCGTCCATGAAAAAGTTTAATGCCAAGGCAGAGACTGGATTCTTCAGGTCGAAAAATGCAATCCCTTGACCTTTGACTATCTTTGGAGTTTCGACGTTGATAACAAGGTCCATTTCATAATCCACTGGCAAAAAACAATTTTATATTACATTCCCTAATTAACTGACGCATCGTTATCACTGAAACTCACCCATGAAACCAATTTCCGATAAACCCAATATTGCGCCCACTGAGAGGTTCCTTGGTGAAATTTGACCATTGAAATCTTGGTAAAAAAGTACTCCGTACTGTACATCTACTTTCAAGTCCTGACTTGAGGAAAGTCGAAGCGTCCTGACAACACAAGCCACCAATTTTTAAATTTTAAAACAAAAGAGTCAGGAAAAAACTATTGATACAAGCGAGCCAAATGGGGAATAAATATAGAAATTAAACTCACTGGCCAAAAATTGTAATGTTTCCTACAACCGGAAGCCACGGATCCATAAGATCTTCAACGTCATACGTGTAGACGCCGTCACAAAAATCTTGGAGCATCACTGTCCCCTTGTTTACTGTTTGGGTCTTTTGCAAAAGTGGACAAACCTTAATGCCGTTATGTTTGGTCAGCTCATTATTGACGCTTTGGACTCTTTCGTTTATGGCCTTGGAAAGGTGGCTGCGGATGTCTGCAATCTTTTCGCCTTTGATATAGCCTGCAATTTCAGACCGACCTGATTCTTTTTTATACCGTCAATTTAGTTAATTTATATTTCAAAGTACACACGAACCTGTCACACTTGCTACTAGTGTTGCTAGAAGCAAACAGACGCAAAACGCTGTCAAGGATTTCCACTTGAATGTCTTCATTTTGAAACTGTCAAGCTTCAGAATTTGACGCAGAGCGACAAAATATTAAATACCTTGCCGCCAAGCCCGTCAAGTGCCGAATGAATCAATAATCAACGTCCGATACGGTAGACGATCAAGATTGTTCGGCAATTGGACAACGGAACCCTTTCAGCTCATATCAAACACATCGTGACTCGTGTACAGAGTCGTCTTGCCAAACAAATTAAACTTTATCAATACTTTATCATATTGTGTTGAAAATTATAGATTAATGCGAATGCTTTTCGAACGATTCCACGAACGTATTCCAAGAGCGAAAGATCTCTCTACGTGAGGGCTTTTAAGCAGAACGTCTTACGTGATCCGTGCATTCAAGTTCACAGCAAAAAGTGAGTTTATTTCCTTGAACCAAGTTCAAAATCAGAAGCTCTTATCGCTCTAATCAGTATTCCCAGTTCTATAGGTGTGCTGTGCGGACTGTGTGTGGTTTGCGAATCTGACAGAGAAAGTGTAGGGAATTGTACATGTATACAGTATACTTCTTATTTTAAATTTTAAGCTCTAAAGCACCATGCGTCTATACGTGAAAGATTTACAATTTATAACCTTGTTGATTAATTATCGATATTGTTGACTCATACCTTGTTCTTTGTACCTTTGATATCATCTAATGTCATCACTATAATTGAACTAATAGAATGAACTTGATACATTGTATTGATTCCGTGTTCCGAGTATTCGAAAGTATTTGACTTTGACAATATCGTATTTCTTTTATATACATTAGACGATAACGGATCTCCGATTAGGATTCTGTTTCTCCTTTTGCGGGTCGTAAGGCTCCAGGTCACTCGGTGGCGTATTGAGGGCGCTGTAGTCAATAGGGAAGGCGCAGACCAGGGTTTGTGGTGAACATATTCCAAATAGGTATTGCCCAGGTCCATGAGGGTGTTTGGCAAGCAGGAAATTTGTAAAGCAGAGCTTGAACAAGCCGTAATCGATTTTGTGTCGTCCTTTCTGAAATACAAAAGAAACCATTCGTTAAAACACTTGCCTCAAAAACTTGCTACAGCGCCATCTACCCAACCGTTGTTACATCAAACACCCTCTCACAGCAACGCTTTCACTCCAACTTTCCACCACAGGCTTCACTACTTTCTTCTAAGCAAAATCAGCTCTAGTTTGGCTTAAAAAGTTTTATAATTTCTCTCTCCAGCTTTGAAATCTTAGACGTTTCTAGAAATATCTTTATGTGCTTTGCTTACACAAAGCTTATCTTAGAAATTTGAGAATCTCCTCAATCTGCATTTTGTCGTTGATGCTCGTTCCAGTTCTCCAGAATTGCTTCTTCAGCATAACATCTGCCTGAATTTTCTCAGGTTGCAAATTTCTAGCTTGTTTGCTTTATATCCACAACGATTTGCTGACTTTGTTCTAGTAGGCGTAGGCCTGACTGAGTCAACAATTTTGTCGTTTTCGCAAAAAGGTTTCGAGGAAATTCTGTATGAACATCCGGGAACTACAAACTAAAAACTATTAGTTTAAAAGCTAAACATACACATAACATAATATGATCGGTGTCAAGTCTTCAATTTAATGTTTACAGGGCAAATTTTAATTAATGTGCACGTGCTGAAAGCTCTCCCTACATGCCGACGCTACATGTTGATGACGGCTAATGGTTTTGGATGTATGTACATTAAAGGCTGTCAATAATACATAAATTCAATCAGTCACCAACTTACGTCCGTCATCGCGTTGTAAATGGACTCGAGCGTATCGTTAACAACACGGAAGTCGATTCCCAAAAACATGGTGTAGAACGCACGTAATTCTTCCCTTGAGATTGTGCCCGAACCTGTGAAAGGAGCAAAGTCAGAATTGTACACCTGAAAATGTCTGCAAATTACGTGCTATGTATGCTTGCTCTGAAGACATCTAAAGTAAACTGCGAGAATTTAGACGCATCCATTCATCGTTTGCTAACTTTGCAAAGAGCAAGTTCTGAAGAAGTGTGCGTAGGTCGCAACACCTGGTGTCTTCTCACGCCTACGTCAATTAACAGAAATACCAAGGCATACAAGAAGACGCTGGGAAGAATGTACAATTTGTAGGATTTTTGCTTTGCTGATACAGGCTTTGCGAAATGCCTCTTCATTCTGTCCATCTTTTATTTAACCGGCGTTTCTTGGTATGCTAGAAACAGTTTTAATTTTCTTGTCTTGCTGAATTTTTACCTGACAGCAAGGTGAACACTGTAATATGTACGTCATAGCCTTGACTGACTTGGACAAGCGCGGCTAACTTTTGTGCAAGTAAAAAAGTTTTTCTACTGTTTTCGTTCTAGTCCAGATCGGCGGTGTAATGATAACAAGATACAAAATGCGGCAAGCAAGGGCAAACATGGCTGGAATGATAAATGGGGGTCGCTTAAGGCTTGCGGAATTTTTACACTAGTGGAAAAGTAAGACGACAGGACACAAGAGCTCCTTACCTGATTTATTGATGACTTGGAAAAGAATTTTGGGGAAATATTGTAGCCAAAGTGGCAAGCTTTCCAAGCTTCTGGCCCCGCGCAAAAGTTCTCCCCACACGTCAAACCACTCATCCACGTTGACATGATCTCTAGTTTCTGTAACACAAATTATTTTGGGTCACAACATTACGCCATTCAACAAGAAGAAAGCTGTAAGCGACCAAACTTGCTTCCTTTGGGGGAAAGCTGTCATGACATGTTTTCTTGGTTCAACTGGAACTTACCCTTGTCTTTACTGCTATAATACATGTGTGAGCAATCGTCCAACGGTTGGTTCAAGAAACATTCCAAAAAACCAGAATGGACTTCTTTTAGAATGTGGAACTCGATGCATTCGCAGGACCATTCAATGTAATGGCGGATTCGCTGGAAAAATACAAAACGTGATAAAATACACTTCTATGATCTAAACATTAGGTCATAGGATGCATGTACACATGTCGAAGTTAGAAAGCCAAAAACTATACCACAAAAGTTTTGTGGCCAAAGACGATGTGTATCAGTGGGGGATCGAATTACTAATTTACCAGAAGTTGGAGTGAATTGGATCAAAGATCCATAGGATAGACTGGCATGTGCCAAATAGTGCTTTAGCCTTCGAGCAGCTTGGCACTGCATAAGGAAAAAATAGCTTGAAATTTGCCAAAGCAGTCAGTAAAGTTTACAATTCTGACTATGAGTTGGTCATTTTAGATGAATAACGTTGTTAAAATTGGTCAAAACATTTGTCAACTTGATCCATCCTGAAGCAAAATGTATGTTGGATTTTGATGAATAAATCACAAATTGGGCCCTTCCTTCCGCAACTTATAGCATCGTTATAATATCGTTACAGAGCTGAGAATCCCGAATCGGCCCAAAGAGACTTGTCTCCAACTTCTTCTTGTTTACGCTTAACTGCCCGTTTATATTGCTTCTACTGTTACTTGGAGTTTACTAGTCCTAACAAAAGTCGTGTCTGTCTGTTGAGTTTGGAAGCAAAAAGCTTGTCTCTCTATGATAGCCAATTTACAACATTTACAGCTCGAGTCCTCCTGTTTCCGTCCAGGCGTTCCACCAAGAAAGACTTTTCTTCAACAGCAGTGTTTTTGGCGGAGCAAAGGTTCGCAAATATTTATGGAGGCATAAACCGTGTCCTATATATTTTGTATAGTAAATAAAACCTGCAAGGCACCAACCGAGGCTTTCACTCGCTTGCTATTCCCCAAGCTAGCTTCTGAGCTGATTTAAGACTTCTGCTTTGACTGAAGAAGACAAGAACTAAATTCGTTAAGACCACTCTTCTCCAAATAGGAAAGCCTCGCCTTAAGCATGCTGTCAAAATGCGGATGACTTGTTGGCAAATCAATCGGTTTGTGTATACAAAACAAGAACAAGCAGCTTGAAGTGTAGGTTTGCTAGGGGATTCGAGCGGCAGGAAATTCTCAATTTGTTAATATATACTCGGCAGTTCGGCAGCTTCAAAATGATATTCAAGTACATATTATCTATCTTTACAAGTATCTCTACCTGCTCCAAAATTTGTCTATTTTCAATACAAAGAGCTGCAAAAAGACAACAAGAGAGTTCAAAGAAACTAAAACGACAGAGCTATTATGTTCCGGTAAGTAACTTGACGTTAATTGAATTGACTCGATGCTGTTTAATCTCGAAGTTGAAGAGTAGAAGTAATAGGAACCATCACTAGTTCGGAAAATAAAAACCTATTACGGGTGCTTCAGAATTGGATGAAAAAAGAATTGAATTTAGTTAACAACCATTTTGATGGCTAAAACAACCTCCTGCTAATTTTTGAGAGTAGTCGCATTTCAAGGAACGTTGGTTTCAAATATCTTTAAATTGGAGTGAGGCGTTCAATTTCACGTACTTCGACTAGAGTACCTTTGAACTAGAAAATGTTAGTCATCATTGGAGAAGGTTTCAGGAGGAAGGAAATTCTCAAAGAAAATTTCAAAGAGTAAATCTAAAGAAGCAGCTGCTGAAATATTTCGGAGGAAGTATCTGACTTTCTTGACAATATGTACATCCGCAGTCTAATTTTATTATTCTAAAAGCTACAAGATTAGCAGTCATACCTGATTTAAAGCGACAAAATCCGCAGCAGAAATAACGTCATCCCTGTTCATGTCGAGTACATGGCGGAAGAAATGTGTCAGCTTCACTTTCTGAAAATCTGACAAATGCGTTCGACCGAGAGGCGGCTCTTCATCGTTCAAAGTTTCTTCGTCCAAGGATCCTCGTTGAACATAAGTGGCTGCAAACAATAAAGTGAAGTTGCTCAAGTTTATTACAAATACAATTTAAATTGCAAGCTGAATTTCAAATTTTATAACCAGCAAGCAATTTCCTTTCCAGTTGCCAGTTACACAACGTTTAATTTAAAATCCAGCTAAAAACCAATCTATGATATTCTGGCTAAACTTGCAAAACCTCGGCTATCTAAATCACCTTTGATGTTCCCCTTCAAAGACTTTTGAAAACTTTTATTAATAGTCTTGCTACATACGTATGAAAACACTTGAAACAAACTGGATTGCATAAACAACTTGATGACAGCAACAGATATGTAGAAGGAAGTAGGAAGTGCCGTATGTGCTCCCGGCACATACTCAAAGGTATTGAATTTAGCGTCAGAGTATTAATTGCCTTCGTACTTTGTTGACTACGCTAAGGGCTTTGATGTTATGTATTTCGCCAATAATGTTTGCCCATTGGCTACGTACAATATGTATGCACCGTGTGTATGCAATTTTCCAACATTTGCAAAAAGATATATAGCAATCACCGGTCCAGTTTCAGTTTCATGTACACTTTCCACTCCGAAGGTAAATTTAACTCAAAATCAGCGAGCCCAAGTTTTACAAGTTATATCATTCCGTCAAATATGGAACCAATTTCCTTAGGTAAAAGTTCCCTTCGTTGTTATCAGTGGCTCTCAATTTCTCCAGCAAAAAGTTTTAGCGGAAGCCAAAGCCAATCAATATTTCATTGATGTTCAGAATACATGTCTTCATAATTTTAAAACTTTTACTTCTTGCTTTCAGTACATAATATGAAATATGTTTCTCGTATTTCTTCCCTTGGAGCCATCAACTCGACTATTAACGACTTGAGCATACATAGCTCCTCCAGGTACCCAGCAAGAATTATTCATGTATATCTGTTCTTGAAGCTTTCATTATCCAGCTAGTTCCTTTCATCTCTTATTTGGCGTGTGCTACACACAAAGAATTTATTTGCGCCAAGCAAACAGGAAACGTATTAATATATAGTACCTCCGGTGGCATTCGAATTCCAAATTACTTTCGCTGACTCTTCTCGTTTTATGATCCCATTCAAACTAAATTAAGTACTACACAATTGTCAAACCATACACTCTATTTGCAGCAAATTCTGCTTTGTCGTATAACTCTTTCATTCTGATATTGACAACGGAACAGGTGATACCAAAAACACCATATGAACAGCGGAAAAACAGAAACAACAACACCAGTATTAAATTCCACTGATATTGCTTTGTATTCCATGAAATGTGACACTTTTATACCTTGTGCTGTTCAAATGTCTAAATCTACAATTTTGCAACACTCCAACGGAGTCCGCCTATTGGTTCTCAGCAATTCCTGATCCTGACAGCTAAATCCAAGCTTGAACTTTCTCTCAGCTTTGCGGAATCCACAACTCGCTTCCAAACCACCTTTAATTTCCGACACAGTCCTCTTAAATCTGTCAATGCAAAAACGTACAGGATACACAAGGTACATGCAAGAAAGCTTACCCCAGACGTGTACAGTCCAAGCCTTCTTTTCCGGCTTGATCGTCCCCGCAGAATCATCGTCTTTGCAAACACTCGCCGCCCGATGCAACGATCCTAATACATCGTTATCGGACGCTTTTTTGGCAAGATTCTTAATTTTGTGCCCAAATCCACCGCTTCCACTTCCACCGCCAGCCGATGCATGGTGATGACTTCCACTTGCCGAATCGGCAGCAGCGGCCGCTGCTGCCGAGTGGCTTGTTGAACTTGCTGTCGGAATGTTGATGCCGGTTTCTGGATCTCCTCCGATAGACTCAAAATCCGGATGATTTTCTGGCAAAGTTTTCCACCTTCTGATAAAGTTGTCTTTGGTCTTGCCACAGGCTGAACGCCAGTTATGGAAGATTTTTCGTGTTACTCTGAAAGAATGTGCCCGGTCGACACTTCCTCCTTGGTGACCGTGGCCTCGATTTCGATGAGTTGGACTTCTCGCTGGGCTTTCGTCCCTTGACGCCTCTTTGGAAAGAGTTCTGTGACCAAAGGTTCTGAAGCTTTGGCTTCTGGAAGTAAAGCCTTGAGATGAAACGGATGGAGGTTGTTGCTGCTGTGCTGATGAAGACGAGGAAGAAGCTGAGGAAGCGGCTGAAGAAGGTCGTTTAGGTTTGGGTGAGGAAGGTGCTTTGAGTTGTGCTGAAGTTGCGGGTGCAGCAGTGGATGCAGTTGATGAAGCTGATGAAGAATCTCCTTTGACAGGTGCAGTAGTACTCACAGTTAACTTTTGACTAAATGACGACTCGAGTGACATAACATAGCAGTTAGACGGGGGCGTAGAGAAAAATCATAACATGATTCAGCCACGTGATTGGGCAAAGGTCCAGGAACGCCAATGCAGCAGAAGACGATTGCGAAACCTGCAAAGTAAAAATGCATTCCCATTACAAAAATGTCCAAAGAATTTCAGTAGCCCGAGGTACTACAATAGGCCAGAATGATGTAAATATTTGAACGGGATTTCGGCCAAAGCCTTTATGTATTCATTCAATACCCGTAAGAATTTAATAACGCTGAGAAGAGCCCACGCACTTCCTTCGTAGAACTTCCGCCGCCAGTCGCTTGCTTAAATAGTATGTCTAAATACCAACTAAAAGACAGCCAGTCTGGCTGACGCCCCCAGCATGTCTCGATTAATAACAGCTTTTATTTTGCTGAAAGAGACTTGCACAATAACGTGCCAATTAAGTATACATGACAGAACCCACCTTGGTCATCTACTATTTCTCTCCGTAACTGAATATCCATAACAAACTTCGTGCCTCACCAGTACCTGGAGAACCGGACATTTTCCACATTTTGCTTTCTCTAAAAGGCAGAGCTGTATGAATGACAAACATGTCCCACCTGTGAATTACACATTTACTGCATTGCAACACGACTACGATTCTTCTCTTCTTGCACTCCCATTCTGGGACGTTAACCAGTAAAATGAGCAACTTCGCGGCCATTCCAGGATATTCTCTCCAGCCTGGAAATATCCAGCTCACTCAGCAAAATTCCACATGAATCCATGTGTTAAAACATACGAATACATGAGCCGGTTTACCGATTCACACGCAAATTTTTCGCATACACGGCCTCGAAGTGCTCGTTCATGTTTTTGTTTTTAGCACGTCAGCCATTGAGCTCAGACTCAAACTCCATGTTTCCATGAAAGCTCCAGCTTTTTTATAATCTCCAGCTGCAGTAATTTCGTGGGATATTTTAGCCGCAGCTTTTTCCTATTTTCATCCAAAGCTTTCTTTGTTAGTAAATAGTGTTATAATCTGACTAGAAGCTTCTCGCTTGTCTACACTCTCGGCCCTCGGCCTTGATACAATTCGCGTTTTCATTATAAATTTTGAACCGAACCCCCGCAAGCTCTATTGTTTCTTATGAAAAGATTCAACCAAAACTATTTTTGAATATCCTTGGCTGAACGCTTTTTCAATTTTCTTGAGTACTTTGTAATCTTAAATTCGCAGAACCAGACCATGACAACCGGCTCACTTCATTATTTCAAGTGTCCTAATCTTTCCCTAACTCAAACTTTCGCTCTCGTCCTACCCTCGAATATCCTTGTTGGAACTTGAGTATTCTGCCAGAAAATTCCTTCTAAAAGAAGCCTTCCTATTCCTTTCTGCTTTTGTTTGCAAAAACTTGTTAATTCCTGAGTAGCACCACCCCCACGACCGGGTCAATTAAAACTTTATGATGACGTCCTCGTTTAATTCAATGTAAATGTTTGCTCTTGTTCCCTTCTCCAAGTTTGTTCAAGCTCGTCACTTTTGTCGTTCCCTGGACAGGAAGTACTTTTGCAAAAGCCCTTGGCCTAGTCTGGTCCCCAAGAAAGTTGTTTCTAGAATACAAATTTCAGGAATATCTTGTTTCTTTCAAGTTCTTCTCTTCTTCTTGTTTACAACCGTCATAATCCTACGGAATGTTTTACAAGAAGCTTCTTTGGTTGTAAATTGTTTGTTTGCAGTGTTATTTCTTTGGTTTCATTTCACCGCATGACATGGTGTTATATGCATGTAAGTACATGGTGGAAATGCGACGTTTTAAAGATACCACAATGTCAAAAGTATAAAGAAACAACTGTGGAACCATCTGTATTTTTGCATGTTGAAGCTAAAAGTTTTAGTACTACTGAAGGACATGTGCCCCGGTAGTGCATAAATAATACAAGAATTTGCTTTCACCTACCCTGGGGGCCACCAAGTTTTATGAGATTGTCACATTTGCAAAAATCTGTCACAACCAAGAAGAGTGAAGAGAGGTAAACGTAAAAACTTTTGCATACAAAAAAGAGAGACCTTGTGAAAAGTTTGCAAAAATATAAAAAGTCGTAAGGTTTATTTCTTTGGCGCTTCCCGAGATTCTTTGGATATATTTTCCACTTTCTCAAGAATACCTTCAGCTCCACTTGTACCCATGATGGATAGCAGGTCGGAGAAAATCTTGAGAAAAATGACAGGTTCACATTGAAATAAATGATGGCTCGTTAATCTGTATCCGGAAAGTTCTTCTCAAGTAAGGGCCAATGCTATTTGTAAAAGTTGGAATGTGCTCTCAAAAAATTCTCTCCTTTTCATTCAGGAAGATGTTCATTCTGAGGTTCCAGTTCCGACCGAGGGAAAGATAGAAATTTTAGATTCACCTCTTGAATTTGCCACATGCTACGTTTTTGATTGCGTAATCGTTTCCACGTACACATTGTAAACAGACAAATTGGTTTTGAAAACCAAATCCGTAGCTTGTGTATATGCGTTTAAAAACGCCAAAAATATTTCATAAACGTTAATGAGGAATCTAGCTGACTCGATCACAAATGTGCATGAGTTGCAATTTTACCTTAAAATGGTATACTGAATGTAAAATGCCATAAACAGGTCGAGATTATATAGCAAAGCAAAAAGGAGCTAACAGGCTAGGAACTGACCTATTTTACACGTTCCGCAACCGCTACCACTGCATCGTCTTGAGATTTTACCCAAGACAATAAATTACACCGACTTTAATATCATCAACAACTTTCACCAAATAAATCTTTCTGAGCTACCAAGGCACGTAAATCGTGGCCAAAAACTAACAAGTTGTATTATACATTAAACTACAACCGCAAACACTTCAGCAATTCGCAGCATTATGTCCGTACATAAATGTAGTTCAAATTGGGCTTGAAAAAAAGCTCAAATCACAATGCTTTTCAACAACTGTGATCTGTGATAGTTATGGAGTGGCTAAAAAGCCGTAAAAAATCTGGCTTGAAGCTGGAAATGGGACTTGGAGATTGACGACGCGGCAAAATTGCCGTCTCACGGAAACGGTCCCTAAAGTATTGTAAACCCATTACGGTGGTACGGAAATCGTTATCGATGCTGATGCTAGATCGACCAGGTACGACATTTTTCTCGAGCCATTCCAACTGAAACCTCATTGCCCAAAATATATTCAATCCAGGCATCAGGTGAAAAATAGCCCTTCGAAAATACAGGAACGAGGAGACGACACGACGACAGTATGAAGACCAAGCACCGAAAACGGGCATTTTTATGGATTGTCGGTGTCAAATATATATACAGTGCCGGTGTAAATGACTGAATGCGTGGATGAAACGAAATCGATATTGTATTAAGAATTGTCATTGTATTCCAACTGACAAAATCTTTTGTGAGGAGGAAAAAGAAAAGTGTGTATCGCATAGAAAGGATATGGGAAAAGAAATGTGATGTAATTCAAAATAGTGGGGTAAACGTGCACATATGTCGTTTACTTTTAGGTTCTCCAAGTAAAGTCTCCAAGAAAGAATATCCACGTTGATATGAATGAAATATGAGGGACTGATAATAACAGTTGCTTTGAAAAATGCATGCTATATATACTACTGTCCAAGACGTAAATAATTATGGACAGTATGTGTTTCTTGTTTCCCCGACCTCTAGGTCGAGCTGAAACCTAACAACACCAGATTCACTATTCTACGAAAAAGAATCAAGTAAGTTAGCGAACAAACGTGAGATGAGAGAGTAAACTATTTGAGATTATAAAGATCTAGTTTCTCTTCATTCCAGTTATTAGGCTACCCCTAGCCTTATGGTTTCCTAACAGCAAAACTTGTGGACACGCTAACACCCAGTAAATACCATT
>JAQGBJ010001304.1:0-24372 GCA_034698345.1 Sphaeridia pumilis | reverse complement strand
GCCGCTGCTGCTGCAGCGGCAGCAGCCCAACAACAGCATGCTCAGCATGCAGCCCATCAGCAAGGAAGGAAAAATGTCTTGGAAAATCACGTGTTCAACCCTAAAATACTCATACAGGATCATAAGGAGAGTCGAAATTCAAATAATAGTCAGCTTAAGGGTAAGTTAACTGAAGTCATTTGTTCATTCCATTTTGGCTTAAAAAACTATCGCAGAATCCAGAGTGCCCATAACTTGATTAAACTCCTCCAAGAGAATTGCCATACTACATTGTGATTACCGGGATCAATATATTTACCATCCAAGGTACATACATTTGTCGCTTCAGGTTTTAGAGTCGTGTCAGGCATTTGTTGAGTAAAAGTCTGTGAAGGGAAAACCTGTAAATCATCTAATGGACAAAGTAGGGTGATAAATGAAAGAACATACTGAATGAATTCAGCGGCACGTGACACTACAAGCTAATTTGACGAAGGGGCCTTGTTTGATTCCCGGGAGTTTTCTTTCGACGCGTGTGTTTACACCAACAAGTAGTACAAAAGCGGATAACTACGAATCTCTGTTAATGGTGTGTTTGTGTATTTGAGTGTGTATATAATAGTCAAGTAGGCTAAAGGTGGATTGAATTTTGTGACGTTGTGTCAGGGAACGGAGATTTGAAAATGAGCGATGATGTACAAGTCAAGTTTCAGAATGAAGAGGGATGAATTCTTGGCACGTGGAAGTTTTGTCTTTGCTGAGAACAAGCTTGTTGGTTTTATAGTCCGATTACGGAAGACACACAAGTCGATGATGGAGTCAGCTTGTTGACATTGCAGATTGACTTGTGTGGGGTGAAGGGCAGATTAAAATCAAGATACAAACTTTATTATTACTGAACTGAGCGTCAGAAAAGAGCCGTGGATGAAGACGCCAAAAATTGTATGATGGATTGTTTGTGTACACATAGGATGCAGAGAGAGATATGGAAGAGCAACATAAAATTATCAAGATACGCTTCGCCGATTGTCTTAAAATCAATTAATGTCAGATGAGGTTAGGCAGACAAGAAAGGCTAAAACACGGGTGTATAACTTGGTCCGAGACAATTATCTTAAAGGAGGCAGCAAGTGCAAGAACCACCATTGTGAATGAACCCGTAATTGCCGTGTTTGTATGCAGAATCAGTGTTGGTTTACTGACAGTGTTCTCAAGCTACTGGTTTTATAATTTAATTATTGTTGAGAAAATTATATGGTTCATGTCGAAGAGAATGAGTGGCTCCGTAACGAGCCTTGGCAATTTCGTAGTTGCGTACCAAGCGCAATCATAACGTGCATGATTATGTACTCTTTACTGCTCTTGCTCATCTTCTTCCCAATGATTTGAATCGACCGGAAATGGAGGAGGTGTAAAAAATGCAGGGTTTGCTTAAAACTCAATCATTTTTCTGCCAGACTGAGGAAAATGTATGCCCATCAGAATTAGTCCAGTAATAAATAATTCTTCTGCAGAAGGAATAAAACAGGTGGTGCGCGAATATGGACTTTTGATGGAGCAGGTGCATCCGCAGTGTTTTGCAAGTTAAGAAAGCTTTACGGAGCTGACTGAGGTGGATGGGAAGAAGCTGGATTTTTCAATCTCGAAGGGGTGGAAGAGAAAAAATAATAACGTCGGCTACGCCACATTTTTGCGGAAAGTAGGAGGGGAGGGGTGGGTACCATTTTTGGCAGCTGTTAAAAGAAGGTAGCCACAGGGAAGCATGTTTATGCTTGAAAGCAATAAAAATGAATGAGCGCCAGCATGGTTCCGACTACTCAGGTAATCGGCACAAGGAGCAAATTGCATAACAAGGTGGAGCTTGATTCAAAAGCTTCCATGCATAATTTCTCAACCAGCTCAAACTTCTTAAGCGTGAAATATCTGGAATTCGGAACTTGGCAAAACTCACGTGTATTTTTCATTTAGCTGCAACCGCCAGAGATTCTCTGACAACTATCCAAAATTTCGTTGGAATTTTTAGTTAACTTGATGAGTTAATTTCATCCGTCTGGTTGTCAAATTTTATGCATTTATCCTGGCGGCAAGTAAAATAAGATGACGAAAGCGGCATGTTAAGGTAACAAGAATGGTTTATAATGAGGCCAGTTTAAGTATCAGAGCATAGTTATTTTGTGCTTTAAATTTTATGGCAAAGGTGCTATAATGACACGAAATCTAATTTACGTGAATAAAAATTTGTGTAATTAGTAAAGGTGGAAAATAACTTAAAAAGAGATAAATACGTGAATGGCGTCTCATGTGATTCTTGTAGTAGTAAGGTCAGCTGGATTACATGAAGAAAAGGAGTGGCGGAGCGTGAGAATCGTTTCAGAGACATTATGTGATAGTAATGATACGACCGGGCGGATTCATAAAAAGGCATGGCTTTGTACGTGTGCTGGACGCTGTCGGAATTTTTGAAAGGAATACATGAATAAGTGGAATAGATGAAATAATAACGTTTACAAAAGTCACGAAAGCCCAAGATGCTTGTCTTCTTTCTTCGCTGGGCAACGGTCAGTCGCCAAGATGTCTGCTGAATACTCTTGTACAGTTGCGCTAGATTTCAAACGTAAAAAGTTTTCTTTAATGCTCTGCCGACATGAACAGTTATATCATTACTATTCGGGCGACGACAGTCATTATTGTTGTTTTTACCCAGCGCATATTTCTGCTGATGGAGAAGAAATTGCTTCAGTTTGATCTACAAAAAGAAATTGAAGTCGATGGGTAAATACTACCAAGTAACAACAGTTTTCTCTCAAAACACCGGGATCAAAACGTGGGAAATTTGAAATTGAAGTCCAAGTGAAAATCAAAATTACAGAAGCGGGAAAAAGGCAATGGAAGTTTATGGCTCTTTTATTAAAATGAACTGAATCTGAGTAGTTATTAATTGGCGGCATAAGTCGATTAAATAGCGTGGCTAAATAGAGTCGGAGCAAAAAGTTTTGGTGAGGACGCGGAAATGTGACGGAAACAGATACGCATAATCCCCGATTCCCACGACTGGAAAGAAAATGGGCGGTTTTTATTGTTAGTTTTGGGTTTGTGTAAATGAGTTGAATCAAAGGTTTCATCTTGTTTCAGTAGTGAATTACACAATGATCCGTTCCAAGAAGAGTAATGATAACCAAGTTTTGGTTGCTGAAAGAAACACGTGCCGATTAGGTAAAATTAGTAGACTGGGTGGATGCACAAGAGAATCGGGGGAATTGCCGTACGGTTTGGTGGCGTGCCGGGCAGGTTCGGGTAACCTCGGGTGTGAATAGCTTCTCTTTGGGTGGGTGTGTTGAAATCCCCTTTGGATTCGGTGCATCCTTGCACATGCAGCCTGCTGTAATTCCAGCTACTTTGCACGCCTCTAATGCCCCTGCAGTCACTTGCCAGAATTTGATACGGTGAATTCTCGGTCCGAGGGGTTCTAAATCCTTGTGATAGTGTGCTGATTGTAGGATAGATTACCTCGTAAGCTCCGTTGCCCAGTAAGACTTGCAACTTGTTTAGTTTTCTCTCGGTTGATGCAAGTTTGCGGATAATTCTTTGTCAAGGGCTAGTGGTTGTATATACAATGTTTTGATTTGTTTCAATGAGATTAAGTAAGCCATGCAATTGCTTATTTTGCTCTCTGGTGTCATGTTTCCGCAAAGAACGCGCCCTGGCACGAGACGAGATTTTGGTTACAAACTTGCTACCATTCACAATTACAAGCGCGTGTCATGGTCCTAATTTCCATTAGAATCTTTGTCGGACTTATGCCGCAGAGAAAAGATTTTCTGGCGATTGGGCACTAGATAAACGAAAGTTTTTGTACTGCTATATGCTTATGCATTTCACGAGATGCACTCCCATTAGCTTTGAACGCCGAGGAACAAGTCTTTCCAACAGTTGATGATAATTAAGCTGGGGAAAATACAGCAGTAGTTACCATTAACAACAGTCAATTAGGCGTGAAGTGGATAATTGGAGCCGAGGTTTTCAATAGAATTTGCATTCTAGTTGTGAATTCGTCTCGGTCTAGTGCGCAAGTTCCATGGTAGAAAGGACTTTTTAGACGGGCGCGGAAATAATTTTTTAACCCATTGAAGTAACATGTGGTGTGTTGTCCCGTCGTCCCTTGCCTTCTTCTGACTGACTGGTTCGACTTACTTGACCCTTGGCAATATTGAATTTTGTTAGCCTCTGGCCTGTGTGTTATACAAATGTCAGTCGGCGATATTCAATCAAACAGAATGAGGACGAGCAATTTTGCACGCATGCGGATTACGTACTACACTACAACTGGAGATTGATTAGTGGGTGCGGCAGATGACCAGTATGGGTAATTACTCAAACGACAGGCTTGATTACACAGCAATGTGATGGGAATGTGGAAGAATGATTGAATTATTACCAGAGGATGAAATTCATCGAACCTTGTTGAGCGAACCACCCCGAGGAAATTAAATCGATAGACAAGATCAATGGATGTGTAAATACAAGATTGAAAAATGTAGAGATAACGAAAAGGCATTTCAGCTATGGCAGGTGTCTCAAAACCCGATCCTGTGAGTGAATCTTAGTCCGCAATTGCTATGAGCGGAAACATGTACATTGTATATACTAGTCGCAAGGGGGAAAGCGTTTATGCGCCGTGCAGCAAGGAAACCAAGTTTGTGCGCAATCGTTCTAGATTTACAGATATAAGCCCAAAGACGTTTGAGGGGGAAGGCTATTACATACGCCAACGTATTTTTCCTCAGAGGACAAAGTAGTTTGCAAGTAAATTGAAGGAGATGAATTGAAAGAAAAATGGGATGGCGAAATGTGAAAATCAATGTTGCCGTTAGTTGGGCATTGGTTGAAATGTCGGATGGGTACAGATGATGATTAAGAATGATTTTTAAGTGGTAGGAATATCGTCAGAGGAATTGATCCTAAAGGCGTTTTTCGAGTGTAAAAGCAATGGTTGTGGTTACGGCTAATGGTTGTTGAAGAAAATTGGAGATTTTCTGGGAGAGCGTTATGGGATCATGTTGATTTTTGATTTTCGACAGTAAGCCAAGGCTTACATGTAGTGAAATGATGGTGAATTATTGACCGCCGGAGGATTACCGGGAGCAAGCAGAGTAGCTGGGGCTTGACTTTTTGCTTATGCGGATCATATGCGGTGGATTAAATCTGCTTTTATTAAAGCATGGCTAAACTGCTCTTCAGGGAATACCAAGTCGGATCGTTAACGAGAAAAATGATGAACCGCTTTTCACTCGCGGAAATTGATGAACAAGCTCGACCGTTGTACACATAAAACTGAGGTTTAGCATTCCCTGCCTTAGGTGATACCAAAGGGATTGCGTACTGCGTACATTGATTGTTCCTTTATGTACTGGTCGAATGTATTTATAAGCTGGATACATTTGCTCTATCAACAGTACATGACAGTTGGTACTAAACATGATGTTGTTACTCCATGGGGAAAGCGCACTGGGCGGGAGTCAAAATGATAATTTGTAATGGGTCCTTGTCCTGGCTTTTGTAAAGCCGCAAGACAAACT
Organism: Sphaeridia pumilis; assembly: GCA_034698345.1. Classification (NCBI taxonomy): domain Eukaryota; kingdom Metazoa; phylum Arthropoda; class Collembola; order Symphypleona; family Sminthurididae; genus Sphaeridia; species Sphaeridia pumilis. Next base: position 18,817 of record JAQGBJ010001304.1, on the reverse strand, counting down.
ATACATATATGTAGTTTCCAATGGGTGTACCGTTAATGAGCCAACTTTAACAATGTTGCAGAGAAGACTTGGGTAGGCTAACGCTCAACATATGTTGGGGACACGGCTCAAATCTTATAAATTAGATTAGAATGCTAGACTACAAAAAGTTCCGATAGAATTTTTTACACTCTGGGGCACTATGACGAGTAAGTACCGGAGCCATGGCTTAAGTACTTGCATGTATTTATTCATGTGGCAGTAGACTAGTTTGTCTGTCCGTACCTGACAAAATGTGTATGTGTCGCGGTCTTGATCCAGATAGGTACATATATGTGTAGCAAAAGCTGCTAATTCTTTAACAACTTTCTGGTGAACCGGAACAAATTTCCAGATTATATTACGGTGGCTGTAGAAATATCATTTTGCGGGTGAACGAATTAATAAGCATATACATAATTCAAGCAAGGGTAGCAAAAGTAGTCGTATTGTCAACGAGGCAACGGGTTCAGGAATGGAATCTTTTCAAGTGGATGATTAATTTAGTCAACATATGCATTTGAGTTGGAATCATAATGTCCTGTTATTTAAAGAAGATGGGATGAATAAAACAGCCATTTCAGAGAGAGACTGGGGACTGGATCCTCTCCAAGGTTTTTGATCATCATCCTGATTACCGAGATTGTTATGAAAATAATTGTTATTTTATGCAGTTCTGAACAAGGCAATTTGAATTTAAAAGTCAAAACAAGAGCTGGCTAAAATTGGTTCCAAGCTTCAAACCAAATGCACTACTTGGCTCCGTGCAAACTGCAATGATTGCTCTTGTTACATCTCGAAAATTTAAAAGTTTGTCAGTTACCACACTAAACAATTGTATGATGGATTTGGTTTCGTTCAATCTAACTGAATATGCACTCACTGGTTTTGCACTTTGTTGAAAGCAATTGCATCTTTAAAGCTATTGTCCCTCTGGCTAATAGCCAAACGGCTTGCTTCACATTTTATCGATTCGTTATACTTGATTGATGGGATTCTTAAGCAAATTGTGTTGTGTAATGGAAATCAATTGCTCAATCAAAGTTATTTACAAACTCTACTTACCTGCGAGCAGATTAACTCGCTTTCGATCAATTGAATTGACCCTTTTTTATGTGTTTATTGCAGAAGAACTACTAATTTCCACACAGTCAAACGATAGACTTTTACTGGATGACGAACTGTCCAACGAGTCGGGACTTTCGCCAGACGGAACGCCGAATTCCAAACTGAGCAGTGGTTCCGGTGGAGGCCGCCGCAGATCAAGAACCAACTTTTCGTCCTGGCAGTTGGAAGAATTAGAACGAGCGTTCTTAGCATCTCATTATCCTGACGTCTTCATGAGAGAAGCGCTTGCATTACGACTAAATCTCAAGGAATCACGCGTGGCGGTAAGAAAAATAATTTATTTTTTACTGCAATTATTTACAGCTGGTGACAGACTCTTTTTATCATTGTCCAAGTCTTTTTAGCCTGCTGTTAAAGTAGGGGAAATTAACGCGCCTCCTGTCAGGTGACTGAACTGGTCATTTGTTTCTGTGATGGGTGAGAGGAAGATGTTGTTAGTGCCATTGTTGCTCACGACTGATTTTTCTCCTAATGATAAATTCATTGAGCGGAAATGGCCAGGACAGTCAGGAGGCTAAAAATATCAGAAGAGGACAGTTTGGCTTGCCGGTTGAATAGAACGCCTATATAAACAGGTCCTATATGCAGGGAGGGAGCAATTTTGAATAACAGGATATGAAGTGATAAACCTGACTACAAATTGACGGCAGGTGAAGGCTGTGAAATTAATTGAATGATGTTTGCGTGTAGGAGAAGTTGAATTAAGAAAATTGTTTGCCTAAAATTATAGACCGGAAAGCGACAGATGTGGTCGTTACCGCAGTTGTTGTTGTTCCTGTTGATGATGATGCGGCTAGCTTGATTACATAAAAAGCTGGAAAGAAAGTGTAAAACTACCCAAAGTTACACTCGTAACAGGATAAGCCTCCAGGCCATTTGAAATGAGATGAGGATGAAGGAGGAGTAAGACGAAAGAATACACACCACGAGTGCCGAGGCGAGAATTAAGTCATCAAAAGGAATACGGAGCTGTAATGGTATATATACAAAGATTAATTATCTGGTAGATGGAAGGAAAGGTGTAGAGAAAATTGAAGGTTTTTTACAGAAGGAAGCATTAATATCAAGTTCATAGTGTGTCAAAACGGTTTAAAGGATTGCTGTTGCTACACGTACAAATAATCATAATAACAACATTGACTGGCATACAGCTGGATGGATAGTTGCATGATTTCTTTTTCCAACAACAATTCTGAAGGGCATAAGGTTATTTCGGCGGTACGGCGGACAGAAAAAACAAGAAGACGAATGACTAAGTTTGTTAATAGTGTCTGAAAAGGAGTGAATATGGCAATGGGTTAATTATGAATCAATTTGATGTGCTAGACAAGCCGTGTTGGATTGATTTATTATCTTTGTGTTTTCGGATAAGGTGTGAAGATAGATTTGTGTAAAGGTAAAAAATTATGACTTGAAGTTAACAACAGCTATGCCTTCTTCCACGGGACAGATGAAAATCCTTGTAAGGCTTCAGGAGAGACAAACATCATTGGGCTGTTGTTATGGGCTGCAGCGTTAATTCAATTGTTTGACTTGTGGCCATTAGCCATATTGACGGAACAGATTTGATCAAGTAGACTGGAAGAGGCTGGATGAAAAAGATGTCTAAATACAAGTGTCACGCTGGGTGTGAAATAGAGTTTGATTGGAGGGCTGTAACGTAAGAACCTTTGAAGGTGTTACGAAACAAGTGCCGGAATCATGTGTTGGCGGGTGGGGGAAATAATGCTCAGTGGGACGTCCGATTAAAGTTTGTCCGATGAAGGCGGTGGGGCGATTTAATGCTTGCGGGGCGCTTTATCAACAAGGGAGAAATACACGCTTAGGAAAAACCAAGAAAAATATATAAAGTAATTATTCTTCGATGATATGCCTGTAACAGTCCCGGTTTCCTTGTTTACGACAACATTTACTTTCGCATAATATTTCCGTAGGAAGGCAAAACCTTCAAACATATTTTACATGCTTTCTATGAACAGTGCAGTACGTAGAAGAGGAATTATTACTAAAGATCAAAAGATTGTGACATGACTCCATTGGCCAACAAGATTGACGAGAAGAGAACCGACCTTAGCTTTTATGGCGCTGTAATGACGGGTTGTTGTTGAGTATCAAGCCCATGACGGGATTTACCTATCTTCTAATTACTTGATCAGAGATGTTGCTCTATGAGATTGTGTATAAAATTAGAGACTCAAGCAACCCAAAGTTGTGTACGAGATGAGTTTATGTGATTCGAAGGTGGAGAAATTGCCGGTGGTGGTAACGTTTTTTACCCAGTTTGCTCAATCTGGAATCCATTGCTTGTAACAAGGGTTCAAAAGGGTTGTGTAAAAAATGCGATATGAAAATACAGGTGTTCAGAGGGGTATACATTGGACAATATGCACATAGAAATTGTTATTATCAACATTAAATCTTGCTATAGGAATACCGGATGTAAATGTGTAGTTTGATTGGGAAAATTCTCCATGTAACTTCTCACCTGGGGAACGAAATTCTGTCGGAATTTGTACAGAACACTGTGTTATTTCCTTGATAAAATCGTACATAAAATTTAATGTGTCCTCTTAAGGCAAGAATTCAGTAATAACACGGAGTATTTGTTCCTTGGGGGATTTCGGACATGTCTATACGCTGGTTTATTCACGGATATATCCGCCATTTTCTTCAATCAACATTATTTGAACAAGGCAAGAGTTTTTTGTAAAGAAGGTTTTATGTGTTTATTGGCCGGTATCATGCATCGTCAGGTGAGGGAGGAGTGTCTGCGAGTTTTTAGATCGAATAGTAAGTATTGTGTGAAAGGATGTCGTTACACTGGCACAAGGGATGCACCTGACAGGGTAATGGAAAAACAACATTGTTTGCTCGTTACGGTAGCAATGGCCGGGAGGAGCTCCAAGATTGTCCTATCAAAAGTGACTATAAACAATGACATCTCTTATGTTTCCTTCTCTTGTTATTCTGATAAGCGGAACATGAGATTCATTGTTTAGCGGTCTTGGTCAAAGCCTTACAACAAAGAAAAGCGATGGAGAACAGTTACCTTGTTGCAACTGTAATGCATGTATTTAAAATTGGCCAAAGCAAGTTTCAAATTCATACAACACGCCCGATTATTTACGCCGTTGGGCCAATAAAAATCGCATGCAAGAACTTTCTGACCGAAAATCCACGATGTCATGCTCTTGTAGGAAATTCTTATCCCAGTTTTTTTCGAATCTGTTCATGGGAATTTATGGAAGAAATCTTAGGAACGAAAATTTTCTGCATTTAAAAACATGAGATGAAACATGATAAGCATATCGTACAGGGGTTTTGGCAAACTGTTGGCAGAAACCGAAACTTTGGGCCACACAAATACCTTGTACAGGAAATTGCCGACCGGTTGCACGGTACACATAAAAGGTGTTGCGAAACGCCTTGAATTTGTCTGGCGCTTTGGTTTTGCTTAAATAATATCAAGTTTGTAATACTTTTGTTTAGAAGGCGTGGGGTGTGTGTGGTTTGATTTAAAGATGGGAGAAATAGCTTAAGAAAAAGAACTGAAGAGGCCATATTTGATAAGAGGAATATTTGTTTTTTGCGTAGGTATGGTTCCAAAACCGGAGAGCGAAATGGCGAAAACGTGAATGCACGAAGAAAGGACCCGGGAGACCAGCTCATAATGCTCAACCACAAACATGCTCTGGGGAGCCTATCCCTCCGGACGAATTGGCGAAAAAAGAACAGATGAGGAGAGAACGAAAGGTAAGAAAAAACGGAATGTGATAGGGCTAATTTTGATTCATGAGAATTGTATTGATTTGTGTATTTCTGTCGTAGCTCCGAAAAGCCCTGGAAAAACAACAGGCAAAACTAGCAGCGAGAGGAGTTACCGTCGATCTCGATTCTTTGAGGAAAGAGTACGAAAACAAGTCCAATCATCATTCGCACCATTCCAAATCAAATAATAGTAAAAGTACTAGTAATTCTACAAGTAGCAGCAACAATAATAGCAGTAACCATAATCACAATACGAATAGTAGTTCCAGCAGTAGTGCCAGCAGCACCGCTACTAACGGTAATGCAGCATCCACCAAAGAAATCCCACATCCTATCAACTTTAGTATCGATAGCTTACTCCGCAGCTGTAAATAATCCCAAGTCGCTCATTCAATCTCTATTTAAACTCATTGTTTCTATTTATTCTGCATTGAATCTCCACCGGTTATCATTTACGATTCATGTTCCTGTACATACTTGTTGTTTGAATTCGTTACATTGTGATTCAAGTTCGAGTAGCAGCTTCAAGTAGAGTCGTACTTATTTTGTGATTAAACAAATTGTTACGTATAGGACGCCGAATAATATCATCTCCTTTGATAAAGCATATCGCAATCTTTCGCGCCGCGGTTCCAAGTCATCACGATTATATCATCACAAACAAAAACGTCCTTGTTAAGTCATCGTCTTGAATCCGAAATTAATTTTATTCCTGCCAATTTCCCTGGTATACATGTGCATTCCCCATCAATAATCAACCATAAAGCCGTCTTGCATGAAGATCAAGTCTTTTGTCACGAGAATTCATGCTTAAATCCCATGTGTGTGAGATATATTCCGGCTAGATTAATTTATCGCACGTATGGGTAAATACAGAATAATTTGTAGTTACTCATAGGAGTATAGCAGCAGATTGTGACGACTATCGGAAAATTCACGAATATATGTTGCAAATGCCAGTTTGCTGCTGCATCAACAGAGTCATTGTTTAATATAGATTTTTAAGCAGAAAATTGTATTAGATCGAACACATAAGCTGGAAATGACAAACATCGCAATATTATTTATAACTTATCACCAATCGTATCCTGTACATGTTATATTTCCACGTTGTGACAATTAAACAACATGTTTTGTGCAATAAAATCATGTATCAAGAGTTAACTATAAACCTTCAACCGTGTATACTTCAGATGCATTTATCGGAAAGTTTGCCGCTCACAGCTGCAAGACTGCTTTCACCGTAGAGACGTCAGCGCACTTAATACGAGGCGAAGACAGCGCCATCTGCCAAGTAAAACTTCACATTCTTCGAAGGAAGAAACGAAAGAAAGTCTTTTGGTTTCCGCAGAAACAAGCTGAAAGAAAAGCCGCTGTTGATAAAAAAAAATTATTCCTTACGGAAAACATTAATTTTGGAAATATAGATTTTGTATATTCGTGTAACGCATAAGTTATCCGAACGATAAAACGAAATGAATGCTGATTGATGAATTAATGTTTAACTGGCATTGAGGAAGGTCTTCAGAAACCACTAACCGCAGTAGCCTGACTTGCTCGTTTTAAGATAGCCTTCTCCCATACTACATGACATCGCGGAGAATGAATATTTTCAGAACACAGGAAGTACAACTGCAGTATGTTGAGAAGTCAACATTCAAGTTCAAGTGCCAGTGATATGCATACAGGAAAGTGTACGTCAGACAGTTGAAGTTGAAACATCTGTTGTGTCTCTAGTCTCTAGTCGTCCTTAGTAATGATTTCTCTTTTAATTTTCTCAAAATGTGCGGCATTACACAGGCCATTGTTGTACATTTTCCACTGACGAATGAGCTCAAGACCAGGCAAATTTGATTTTTTTTAAGAAGAATCGGCCAGGTGTGTTCATGTTGACATGACCCAGTTGCTTGGCTAATTTAGTTCTTGTTTCTTTTTATTGAATTAACTACGCGGCTGCTTCTAGTCGCGTTTGAAACTGGCAACTTGAAATGCTAATTTTACGCAGGTTAACCATATTCCAGGATCCGGATACATAACGAACAAAATGTACTTGGCAAAACTAAAAGCACCGTTTGTGCCTCAAGCGTTTCTGCTTCCGAAAGAGCTCACGCAGCTACTGGAACATGTAAGTTTATACCAACAAAGTCAACAAGTACCAAATTTCAATTGCGAATAAATTAAAATCATTATTTTTGCAGAAAGCCGACAATCCTAAAGCTACTTATATCTTGAAGTCGAACAATCATAGTAGAATCAAAATCGTCAGCGATATTAACAGCTTGAAAAACTCAAACAACTCGTTTGCTCAACTCTACATTTCGAACCCGCTCCTGATCGACAATCACAAATTCGACATTGGCGTCTACACTTTCATCACTTCCATCAATCCCCTCAGAATCAGAGAGTGCTTCTAGAATTCGGATTCAGCATAATCTTCGTAGTCCTCGTCAAAATTTTCTTCGTCCAAAACTCTGCTTAAGGAGCACCCGTCTTTGACATTGGGGTTTTTGCAAAACACCGTGTTATGGTTGGCCGTCTCCTTAATAATCCAGTCAAGATAAGGGTGTACGTCTGCAAAAGTTCCAAATGACTTGACAACTGAGTTTGAAAGGTCAAATATGAATGTGGGAGCTGGAAAACTTACAGGTGTACGTCGTTGGGTTGCCATTTTTCTTGCAACCAGGGGATCCAGTGTTGACTCCCAACAAAACTGAAGAATATTGCTTGCCTCTCACGACGAAAGATCCTCCGATATTTGCCTAGAAAGCAAATTATTTCAACTTCTGACATATCTTGAATTTGATCTACTCGCCTTTTTAAATGCTTACTTCGCAAGTTCTTTTGCGTGGCGAAGTGCAGAATTTAGTTTTCTCTGAGGCCAGGTTCTCTTCGCATTTTTGAGCGGACAAACGGTCAGTGGGTAGCTGCAGCAATGTCAGTTTGTTGGTGGAGAAATCGTGGGTAAAGGTGACAAGCATTCCTATATTTTAAGCGACTTTTAGCTACAGGAATCGTATAACCTCAAATATATCTAGAAATCCACAAGTGAAAACTTACCTCGTTTTTGCTCAATATCGGTTGCGTTTTGAGGCAAACACACAAATTTAATGTGTCGCCCCGGCTGAAGATTTCCTTGAATTTTCAAAAGAACAAGTCTGTCTGATTTTGTAACGTCGTCATTTGGCGGGTTAAGCACCTTGCTGACACTTAGATGTTGAGGCTGCCTTGAAGTCAGAGCAGCAGCAATTTGAAGAGACTTGGGTGCATGCCTGTACAAAAAATAATCACTAAGATTAGCTCTTGGTGATCTTGTTTTGACCACAGGAATCTACTAAATTTTGTAACTTGCCTGCTCACGCACGAAGCGGCCGTCAAAACGTAGTTGCTGCTGATAATATTTCCAGCGCACAAATGTTGACCATTTGCGTTGACGGAAACCAGCCACGGATACAAGTTTGTTTGAACATTCACGGCACCCGCAGTCACAATTTTCGTCACTGATCCACCACACCCTTGTAGAAAAACAAACAAAGTAGTTTATTCAACAAAATTTAGAACAAGAATGCTCAAAAACAACATTTGGCAGTTTCACTTACTGCAGTTACGGTAGCTAGTACAGGCTATGTTAGGAGCTGCTGAAGCCTGAGAATCACCTTCGTGATCACTGTCTTCGGTGGATGGAACAGGTTTGCGCTTCGTCGACAGCTTCATGCCTTGTCCAAGTTGAAGCTTTCCAGGTTTGGCGGTAGAAACATTCTCATCGTCTTCTGGGACACTACTCGCATGTCGGCGTTTCACTGATTTGATGACATCCGCATGTTCTACGGTATCATCAAAAGGCATACGATTGAATAATCGGATTGGGCCTGTTGGTTTGTTAGCCTTAGAAGCTTGTTCCAGAAGGTTGCTGGAAGTGTTGCTTCGAGTATCCTCCATGGATGTGTTAGCTGGAAAGTAGGCATGGAAAACTTCGGATGAATCTTCTGAAGGTGGCGCCGGGTGGGGAGCTCCGGTCGGAATTGGGCCATGACTGATGTTGGTAATAACCGGTATTCTGGCAATGTGTTTTCGGGGTGGTTCATCTGGAAGTTCTGGTTCCGAGTCCGAAGAAGCTAAATCCAGTCTTGCTTCGGTGGGTGTAGTGGTTTCTACAGACGATTCTTCTCCAAAAGTATGTAGCCCACCAAGGTTTGAAAATACAGGAGTTTGAGGAATGCGATTGGAGGCCTTGGGGAATTCGTAAACACTGGGTTCAGTGTGATCAAATACTGAAGCAAGTGGAGCGGGGCTCTCAGAATTAAAAGCCGAAGATCCATCATGCCTATCGACATGGAAACCAAATTTCAGTGGTTGATTGTAAACGCTGTGTTGTAAAATGGGCTGGGGTTGATTGTCACTGTCACTGGGTAACCCAAGTCTTGCGAAGAACGGAGGAGGTACACGTTGCGGTATTTGTTCCGAACCAACTTGAATTTCGTCCTTTTCGGGTTTGCCACTTCCTAGTTTAGACAAGACTGGAGGCCGCACTTCGCGGATAGGATTCAATGCTGAGTTGATATGCTCGGTAGAAGTTGAGTTATTCTCGAGTTTACTGAATACTGGAGCAGGACGCCGCTGAGTTGTAAGATTTAGACTTCCTAGTGTTTCTCCAGCACTTGAAGAGTTTTTGAGGTCTGCAGAAAATCGCAATAAATTATTTTAATGGCAGCCGCAACAGTGATTCAACAAATTTTTATGTTTTACCTTCGTCGTTGAGTCCAGATCTGAATCCAGGTCCGAAAGGTGAAAATATTCCTGGTGGAAAAACGCCTCGCTGAAAATTGAACTGCGGGAGTTCTTCAGAGCCAAATTCGTCCTCATCGGAAATATCGTCGTCATCGGTGTCTTGTCTTTTGGCAATATTGGGAAGGACACCACCAAATTGCATATAGTTGTTGCTGTACAACTGCGGGTTCAGCTGAGCCATGGCCAGCGCCTGCTGTTGCTGCTGTTGCTGTAGGAACATGGCAGGATGGAAAGGAAGTTGTCGATCTGTTCTGGTCTTGTTTAGTTTGGCCACTGGAATGCTAACCGGATACTGGCCGCTTTCTGCCTTGTTTCTGACAGCTGGAAAATCGTAGGAAAGCTCATCGAAATTGTTATCTGATCTTTCGTTTTGGCTGGTGTAGCCTGTACCAGAAATATCTTCCTCAGGCTGGAGCTCTATCTCTTGGATGTTGAAATTGTCGTCGCTTAAAAACATTATCAATACTTTCAAAAATATTATCACGTGTACCAGATATATTTGGACAAAACTTACCAATGGCATGACGCTAGAAGCGCGAGGACCACAATTTTCACAAGTTTTGACATTGTTGCTTCGGCAAGTCGCAGAACTGAACTGTAGATGAACGAAAGCTGGTAGCCAATTTATACCTTGTTTGCGTTTCAGGTTCTGACCTGACCCGTTCAATATATTTGACATTGCTGAGGTGGGGGAATACTTCTCGACGTTCAGGATGACAGTGTAAAGGTAATCGAAACACTAAAAGTAATGTGATGCCTTGCCTACCTCCAAGTATCGGTAATGTTAATGGAGTTGGGAAAGCAGGCTAACTGTTTGCAAAAAAGGCTAACTGTTTGCAAATGTTTCTCATTGCTAATTTCATCTCATCTTGTAGGCAAATCTGCGAAAACCTTTTGGAAACAAGTGGACGAAGCCATTAAGACGATGTGGTTTGACTTCGTGATTGACAAAAATAGCAGTGGATTTCAAATGAAGGTGAGTCTGAGTGATTATTTTCTAATTAGTTGAAAAATTATCTGATGTAGGCTAATACAAGTTCAAAGTTTTCATCAGACCGTTTTCTGTACCTAAACCTAACCGAAAACCAGTTCAAACTACTAAAACAAACCTAAAAACTAAAAATGCAGATTCTGTTTTTTCAGTCAACAACACACATTCACGTGACAATGCTGTGTAGTGAAAAAATATGGGTCTGAATGAGTTAGCTAAATCAATACGTCCATTACCATTCCACTTTTGCTATTTAGCATGCGAGCCAGTTACTTCGGCAGTATGTCCTTAAGTTGCAATGTCCAGGGTTTGCTTTCCTTGGAAAGTTGTGTTTGAGGTGTTTCTTTCAGTAAGCATGAAAAAGGGCAATTTGCTTTATTGAAATAAATGTACCGGTACAACTGTCAGTTTCATGAACAAATACAGGATCTTAGCAGGCAGACATTGTGTAAAGTCAAGGAATTGGTCTTCTTGGGACCATAATGTACACCTGTACTAGACGATTCAGTCTTGTTGAACAGGAAGGCAAATATAATTTTATGACTTGGGGCGAATATTAAATTACGAGAACTATATTTTGTCGTAGGCATAACTTTTGCTCGGCTTGCCTTTTGTCTTGTAGTGTTTCGTAATGTAAACTCGCTGGAACTCTTCAGCAGTAAACGAGTAACGTAGGGCAGGTACAATAACAATTAGACGAGATGACTTTGCCTTCTGCTGGCTGAGGAGAACAATGGACTTTGCCTAATACGAGAATTCCGTTCCAGGTACTTCCATTGTGTGACAAGCAATCAAGTGGCTACGTTGTTGAATCAACTGGAGAATGGACTTACGATTCCTCGTCGACGGTGTGTGCGAAAACGGACATGTACATCTTGAAAGTCTGTCCGAAGACAACTCTGAGAGGCTCTGGGGGGAGCATCACTAGATCAAACAAGATGATATTTCAAGCAAATAATATTTCAAGAGTTTATGTGTAATTAGCCTTTATTCGTATATACTTGAGGTTTATCTGTCGGGAAATTTGCCGCTCAGCGGCATCTGCCAAGTAAAACTTCATACTCTTTGAAGGGAAAAACGAAAGAAAGGCTTTTGCTTCCCGCAGAAACAAGCTGAAAGAAAAGCCGCTGTTGATAAACTATTTGTTTTCTTTAAGAAAAACGTTAATTTTGGAAATATAGATTTTGTATATTCTTGTAATGCATAAGTTATCCGAACGATAAAACGACATTGCTGATTGATGAATTAATGTTTAGCTGGCATTAAGGAAGGTCTTCAGAAACCACTAACCGCAGTAGTCTGACTTGTTCGTTTTAAGATAGCCCTACTACATGACATCGCGGAGAATGAATATTTTCAGAATACAGGAAGTACAACTGCAGTATGTATGTTGAGAAGTCAACGTTCAAGTGCCAGTCATATGCATACAGGAAAGTGTACGTCAGACAGTTGAAACATTTGTTGTGTCTCTAGTCGTCCTTAGCAATGATTTCTCTTTCGATTTTCTCACAATATGCGGCATCACACACCACAAATGACTTACGGACGAGCAGGGAGCCAACACAGGAAACTACAGGTAAACACAAAACACAGGTGAGACGGCGATGTTTTGCCTCAGGCCATTGTTGTACATTTTCCACTGACGAATGAGCTCAAGACCAGGCAAATTTGAATTTTTTATGAAGAATCGGTCAGGTGTGTTCATGTTGACATGGCCCAGTTGCTTGGCTAATTTAGTTCTTGTTTCTTTTCATTGAATTAACTGCGTGGTCTAGTCGCCATATTTTCGCCATCATGCTTTTCAGTAGGTTTTTCCGTAGCATTAAAAAGAGCTGGCGAATCTACTATACGACAGTGCCTTTACGGCAACAAATGTGGATAGCGTTAGCAGTAGTTTTCATCATTATAATTCTCATTTCTAGTCATGGCAGACCCACGAACGATGTTCGGCTCAGACGGAAAAAATACGCAGTGCACGGCCGAAACGTGAGTTTAGTTAATTCTTCTTTGGATGGAGAAAGACAATTCTTAAAAAGAAGGACTGATTTTTAATTTCTTGCAGGTTGACAGCGGCTATCTCAAGCACGTCTTCAAAGTCATGCGCACCTTCGGCTACGATCGAACTGTAATGAACGACGATTGGGACATTTTGTGGTCTCATGATTACCCATTCACCAAGCTCAAAGACGAGTTGCTACAAATGAAGCCACACCAAATGGTTCGGTCATCACAAGAGCTGAGACGAATCTCAATTTCCGTTTTGAAGTTTGTAACTTGAAATGCTAATTGTACGCAGGTTAACCATATTCCAGGATCCGGATACATAACGAACAAAATGAACTTGGCAAAACTAAAAGCACCGTTTGTGCCTCAAGCGTTTCTGCTTCCGAAAGAACTCACGCAATTACTGGAACATGTAAGTTTATACCAACAAAGTCAACAAGTATCATAGTTAATTTTCAATAAATTACAATGTTTATTTTACTGCAGAAAGCCGACAATCCTAAAGCTACTTACATCTTGAAATCGAACAATCATCGTGGAATCAAAATTGTCAGCGATATTAACAGCTTGAAAAACTCAAACAACTCGTTTGCTCAACTCTACATTTCGAACCCGCTCCTGATCGACAATCACAAATTCGACATTGGCGTCTACACTTTCATCACTTCTATCAATCCCCTCAGAATCTATATTTTCAACGATGTTTTGTTCCGGTGAGTGAAGTGCTCTTAGAATTCGGATTCAACATAATCTTCGTAGTCCTCGTCGAAATTTTCTTCGTTCAAGTCTCTGCTGAATTCTACTTCATAACCTTTTGAAGTAACGATATGTAGATGAAAAGAACTACATCTAGCAGTGTGGGATGCAGTTACGGAAGTTAGTTCAGGCTATGCTATTCGCTGCCATTCACTGGGTATCACTGTCGTCTTCGGGGGATAAAATAGTTTCGCGATTCGTTGACTGTTCTATGCCTAATCCCAGTTTTTTCCCGCAAGCCTTGGCGGTAAAAACGTTAGAAGACGCTTGACGCGTCGCAGGTGCAAGCTGGAGGTTCAACATCTTGGCTAAACTATTTAACGGCAACTAATTGACGTCGACTCGACCACGAAATAGGTTTAAGAACGTTAATGCCGGCCGGTGATGATAATGACTGCGCGCAGTCGTGGTTTAGTTTTTCGACGCTCACTCACACTCATTTTTTTTACTTGAAATCTACATACTCATGAGAGAAGATAGCTGTACATATTTACCTGGTTTAGCTGTTACTATCGTAATTTACTAACTGAACAACTAAATATTAACTTATTATTGCTTTCGTAAGCCTCAGGTATTTAGTTGCAATTCAGTAATGGAGCAAAATTAGTAACAAAAATAAAGCTATGCACCTTTTGACAACCCCGCTGACAATATACAAATGCGAAAAAATCAACTGGGAAAAATGTCAATGCACAACTGTAATTCTAACACTACTTCTCTGTTTGAAGCGACACAAAACACCGACACAAGTTGAACTGAAGCTAGTGGATAATTTATACATTTGTTTACCTGCAGGTTTTGTCCTGACCCTTACAATCCATTCAACGCTGAACACCTGAACAAGTATGTTGTTGGAGACGACTATCTGCCACTGTGGATGACAAGATTGAACAAATATTACGCTAATGGTTACTCTATGAAAAACTCATTCGACGCCTACGTTCAGTCCATCGGTAAGACCAATAAAGCTTGGTAAGTAGACTAACGGAGTTTTCACACTGGACGGTTTATTTATTTTTGTAGGTAAAGCACCAGAAACTATTTGGCTTCAGGTGGAGGATGCTATTAGGACCGTGTTTCTCGAAAAAGAAACCGCCATTACACAATCATCTCAAAAGTTTAAGCAAGGAAAATTCTTTGAAATGATGCGCTTCGACTTTGTGATTGACGACAACCTTGCCGTATTTTTAATGGAGGTAAGCATGAATAAAAGCTACAACATTTCTGAAGGTTTCAAACATAACATTTAAAACTTCAATGTAGGCTAATATGAGTCCAAACTTGTCATCCGCCCATTTCCCTGCTAATCAAGAGCTGTACGAGCAAGTACTTTACGCACTGTATTCGACACTAGGTCTCAGCTATGGTGCATCCGATCTGCGAAGCTCCAGGTAAAATCCTCATTCAACCTCAAATCTATGGCCCAAAATTGGTAAATATCTGAGATAACGCTTAGCTAATGTTGACAGAGCATTGGAAGTTACCAGCCGTCAGCTAATGGTAAATGGCCAACTATGTGGAGAATGTCTCGGCTGTGCTGGGGAATGCGCAATTTGCAGCCATTGCTTAACAGAGGACAAAACCGACCTCCTTAAAAAAACTATTGAAGAACATTTCAATCGAATCAATACTCGAAGAGTTTTTCCTCCAGCAGGAAAGGTAATTACATAAACGGTACAATTCGTATTTTTTTATTCTTACTTATTACGTGTGATGTATCTGATTATAGGACGACCTGAAAAACTTTGACTCCAGTGGTTTAACAAAGGAGAATCAAATGCTGATCAAATGGTTCTTAGCCAAATGCAACGAAGATCCATATTTTTGCTATTAAACGACGTTGCAAAATCCGTGAAATAAAAAATGTCTTGACTACTTAATAGTGAATCATTAAAATGCGTTTGGCCGCTATTTACCAATTTTACGGCGGCTTAATTATTTCGTCACCAGACTGAAACTTTAAAGCAACCATTTCGTGCTTGGGTCTATCCGCCAAAATAAAATTTTTGTTGATTGAAATATTTGAAGGCCACCCGAGCAGTATTTCGGCCATCCTCTAAGTAAGTCCATCAAGCGATATAAAACAAAGCACACATGTTGGATACGTAAAACACAGTTATTTTTATTTTTATGTCACCCACCTAGTTAACGGGCATAACGTTAGACGTTACCGTAAAGTCTACAGTAAAGATTAATATTAGCATATCTTGGTTTTGATACTAGCGGTGTTTAAGAGCGACAAGACACTTAGTTAATGTATATATTACTGCTCAACTCACAGCATCTGTTGACGATCATGGTTAATTAGTAAAGCTAGAATAACAAAACAACAAAATTAACAAACACGCAATACGGCAAGTAGTCTCGTTGGTGGCGAAAAATACAAACATAGCGTTGACAGTGTCGACAATAATCAACTAAAATTACAACAACTAAAATGGCACTGGGAACTGGAACATGAATTAGGAAAAGCAGCAGTTGAAAAGTGTTTATGCGAATAAGAACTAATAATGTTTCCATAAAGCCAAAAGCCAGTGGCTTGATTAATGCTTGAAACGCGATTTTAAGTACTATATATTTTGTTCGACCTCTACAGATCACACTTTAGGCTTTTTCGGAAACATAAAGCTGGTAACAAAGAGATACATTTTGACTAACACACATAAAACATTTTTCGCCATTCAAATGTGAATATGTAACATGTCGACGACAAAACCTGGTTTTAGCTTTACATTAATGGATTTTACATTGCTTTTTGGTGGCGTAGCTGTAGCTTAAGCCAATGTTCATGTCCACGAAGGCTGTAGTAATTATATAGTCCTAATTATCTTACACGTAGCGTCAAATGGTTAATGTATCAGCTATATGGACTATAATGATAAATTATACACATGTTAGATATTACACACGACAATTTTCTCACGATACCGACATTCAAAAATAAAATTTGATAGACGGGGACAATGTTTTATAGACGTCAAGGTCGCTTTGATAGAGACTGCTTCATCTAGCTCCAGACGTTTTTGCTGTTATTAGATTCTATATACTTCGACAAGAGGTAAAGTACACATACAGCAAGAAGTTTCTATACACGGTAATACACTAGAGCTTTTACCTTTGTATAATGTTAGAAACGTTTTTACATGTATAAAGGACGAGAACGCTTGTGATGAACGCTCTCGTGATATACTTTCTACTGATGTGATGTTATTTCACCTGTTCTAAAGATCTTTTGTGTAATATTACACCAATTTTAAGCAGTCGCAAATTCTTTTACATTCTTCTTGCTCCATCATCAGATCTCATTCTCGTACGAATGTTCAACTTGGAATGTAATTTAAGAGCTTTTGTTGCTTCAAAAGTTTCAATTGCCATTTTGACGGCAGATTCATACTATGCTGGTCTTTTTTCTCATGAAGAAGTAACTCCATATGGACAGAAGTTTGATTCTTTCAGTAAGTACTGTGAATTTGAGGCCTACTGGAATAGGTACACTAGGCAAAACAAAGCCTTTGGGTTTTTTTCGAATAAAGGCATAATACTGTGGAATGACTGTGAAACAAATACTACACAAACTATAGAGCCGTCTTGTGAATAAAAAAAGTACAAAACGCTTTCGCACTAGACCTAAAAAACCTTGCAATACTGCATCGAAATGAGAAATTTTCAAGAGAATCAAAGCCATTCGTTATGAAAACAACAATTAGTTACGGCAATGATAATAATACTTTTAGCGCAGTAGCTTTTTTGAGAAAGTAAAGTTGGAATGTTAGCGTTTGCTCGCAAGTCTTTCTAATCCATGCATTACACATAATTAGCTTTGCCTACTACAAGCACACGAAGATTTTAGGAGTCATCTGCCGTGTGCTTGTAAAACTTTGATATTATTATTGTATGCACTGCTTTCAACTGCCGTTTCTTGTTTATAGGGGCTGTAATGTAAGCTACGCGAATATTTTGACTGTTAATACACGGGAGCTTGAACGGAGATAGTGGTGAAAGTTTTGCTTGCTGAAATTAAATGCACTTGCTTTCAATTGTTAAACAAAGACTACAGCTACAAGTCGGTTTGTTATGACTTTGGGAAATGTAGAAGTGTTTGAAAGAAATTATGGAAAGGTTGATGTTGATGATGTTTAGGTATGTAGTTGTAATGCAGATTATGGGAGGGGAGAAATCGGCCTAATTTTGTTTTCACTCTTTGGTCTCAAAGTACTTGTAGGTTGGGTTCTCGTAGCCATTGATTTGCATATTGACGACATGTTTTTCCTCTGGAGTGGTGACTCCCATGGATCCGTTCATGGTGTTGACTTCCAGGAATCCCTGGAACGAAAAAGATCGTTATGCCAATAATGATCGAGAGCGTGCTCATCGAAAGGAGTAATTTGCAATACGCGCAAAGCACTCTTTCCTCATGTTGAGAATTTAATGGGAGAAGGAGAGGAAACTATTGTGGAAAGCCGGCGACAAAGCTGGGAATGTTAAATAAAAACCATGCACCAGGACTTTACATGGTTAAGCACGAATAATGTTCGAAGGAATGGAAATGAAGTGGAGAGAGTCAGAGGGGGAAATTTTCTTGAGAAACTCGTTCAAGTTGAATGACGATATGTATATGAAGCATAATGCTAGTTTTGGGAATGGACTTTTATGAAGGGAGAAATCGAAAGAGGCAATTAAGTTTGCTGGATGATAATGGCTTTTGCGGGAATGAGAAATCGATGCGCATACATACCTGATGTCTTGGGTTTCGGCGGCGAAGTACAATAAGACCGATGACCATGGCTCCAAAAATGGCAATACCAGCGAATCCCATGGCAACGAATGTACTCTTGCTCTCTCTGTGGATGACGGTACGGCGAACCGACATTGACTGCAAGTTGAAAATTGGATTGTGGTAAAATGGAGGTTGATCGTAAAATGGCAAAAGCTGATTACTGGTAAAAATGTAATTAGCAGGTATTATTGGAGAACTCACAGGCTGATAGTGTGCCGGGCTCTGCTGAGAGTGGGAAGGCAAGGGCATGGGTTCAAAGTCGACGCGGGATTCCGAGGTGGAACTATCGACAAGTGTCTCTTCCTCCAATCGTGGGCTTCCCGGTTGTTTGTCAACGCTCTCGACTGTGTCTGTAAATGGATACAAATGGATTAGATTATGTAGAAACTAATGGGATGCGAATGAAGACAAGACTATAGACTAATTAGAGCGGAAGGTTACAAAGTAGAAATTGGATTGGCCATACCAGGAACACTAGTAGTTGATGTGCTTGACTCGGAAGTTGATGGCGAAGGAGAAGATGTGCTTGATGATGACGTAAAAGCTTCCATTTCCGCATTTCCTAGCATTTGTTCAATGAGGATTGTTTC
>JAQGBJ010001303.1:0-24381 GCA_034698345.1 Sphaeridia pumilis | reverse complement strand
ATAAAGGAGAATTGGTCATGCGTTTGATTCTGCCGATGGTAGATACAAATACAACATTAATTAAAGCAAATCCGTTTGAGTTGATTCACCAAGAAGCGAATAAAACTTCCACTGCTTATGGGACGGTGGTATCATGTTGGTACCTCTAATGGGACCTTTGCAAGAGGGGCAGCTCTCGATCTGCTCAATGCAAGATGCACAAACGTTGTTATGCTGACATGGCTGGATGATAATGTTGGCCCCTCTGAACTGACACCTTGCGCAAGGGGTTGCGTGGTCCGTCTTGAAAATTACATCAGCTCGAGAATACTTGACTGCATTACAATTGGACTCATGGCACAAGGGTAGCAATTGGTGTTTGTTCATGGTCATCCACATCTCTGTAACCTCCGCAGTACACGAGTAGCAGCGGTAGGTTTTACGATTCTTGAATGCCTCATGGTCTGATAGGCCCCACTTTTTCGTGTATGGAAAGAATCCATGACGAGCAATCCCTTCAACAGTAGCCTCCATATATTTTGTGTGCATTGGTGGGCGGGCAGGGTGGACCTCGTTGTAGCGCTCTTGAAAGGACCGATACTTTGGGTACACGTCCATTCGACGGCTTTGGACCCCTTGATCAAGTAATTCTTTGGAGAATTTCACCCTTCCATACTCTGCCCACTTTATCATGTTCTCCCGCAGGTCGTCCGATGTTTTCCCACCTAGGTCTTTACACTTGTCAAACACACACTTTTTTCAAACATACACTTTTTTTTTTTAATTTTTTGACGTTAATTAAAGTTAATTTGCCAAATCAATAGCACCAAAAATTAATTAAGTGCTCAGTTCATGGTATACAACCATTTGCCTCGTCACTGCAAAGTTTGCAACGCCGATTCAGGGCATAGCAAGGCACGGCAGGGCGAGGCCCTAAACACAGGCAAGTAAACTTCAGATCAAAACAAAAAATGAGCTTGATAAGATCACCAATAACGAGAAAATCTGGATTTGGTCCGAGCAACAACACGAGAATGGAAGGGTCAACCCAACCACAAGATGATCGAAGATTTATCAAGGGGAGCAACAAAAGACGTAAACCTGATTCTCCAGCCATGGATCTTGAGGACCCAAACGAGCCAGAGTTTACAGAAGAAGACTACGGAAATTTTCCTAAGATGTTCAAATATCTAGTTAACGGGTTGAAAGATACCAAACGTCTACAAGCGAAGATGTTCCACCTGGAATCCAGAGTTGAAGAACTAGAAGAAGAGAATCATCACCTCAAAGTGCAACTCGAAAGAATGGAGGTTACCCAACGTCGAAACAACCTGGTCATCTCAGGACTAGATGAAGTCATCGAAGCGACTGCCAAGGAAACAGTAGCAGAATTCTTGGAGAAACGACTGAACCTACAAGTCGATATTGATACAGCCCAACGAGTTGGAAAAACTACTGGCAGAAGACCACGCCCAATTCTAGTGAGATTTGTTCGTCAATCCGATCGAGAACGTGTCCATGCAGCAAGGTTCAACCTTGACAAAAACTGCAAGATCTACATCCAAAAAGATCTACCAGCTTCCATAAGAACCAGGATGTATGAAGAGAGACTGGAAAGAAAGAATGGAAGAACAGCTGATAATATATGAGGAAACGGCCGGTCTTCTCAACGGACTACGACGCGGAACATTCTTTACTGGAACTTGGGTACGGGAACGGAAAACGGAACTTTGAAGAGAAAATTAAGAATATTGTGCAGTACAAATCAGACATATTTTGTGTATCAGAACATTGGTTAACTGAGCCAGAGGAAACAGTGATGAATAAACTGCAAAATGCCAACTACAGCTTTGTTTACGTGCCAGCAACTAAAACAAGAGGTAGACCGAGCGGGGGCCTGCTATGTGGAATCAGAGAAAATGCAAAGACACAACACCGAATAGTGGAAAAGCAATCATACGGGTTGATTTTAGAAGTGAAAATGGATGATAGTAAAATAATCATCTGCTTTGGTTACATGAGACCCAACTCGGCTGGTGACGAAGACTTTAGTAAGTTCCTGAGCTCAGTTAAATTGTATAAGCATCAAAAAGTAATTGTTATTGGAGACTTTAATGCAAGAGTGCCTGAAATTCAAGAACTTCCAGCAGAACTGCAATTGAATACATGGATCAGATCAAAGAGAAAATCAGCAGACAATAAGTGCAATACCAGGGGTGAAAGGCTGATGGAATGGCTACTGGATAATGGATTGTATGTTGTCAACGGCAGAACCAAAAGCGATAGTCAAGGTGCTCTAACGTACATTAAGCACAGCGGTGACGGCGCTAGCCTGATTGATCTATGCTTTACAAATTATGAAGCCCTGGAAGAGGTACATGATCTAGCAGTTCTTGACTGGCTAAATTCGGATCACTTCCCGGTATCGGTGAGCATAATAACAAAAGAAGCACTACAACTTCGGAACGGAGATTTTGGTTACCGCATCAAGTGGGCAGAAGACCAATCGGAAGAATTCAAATTTGAACTGGAAAACTACCTTCAACAAACGAAGAACAAATCTGGGTACGAGTTACTAAAAGATGGAATATTGTTCTCTGCAGGAATATGTGGGATGTTACGAAAAGCGTACGCGAAGAACAACAAGCCTCCATGGTTCGATGGAATATGTGCCGTTGCCAAATCAAAGGCCACCAGACTGAAAAGATCCTTGAGAAGAAATCAAACAGATGACCTTCCAAAACAGCTCACATTATTCACCGCAGCTAAGAAGAACTACTTGACCATAATACGGAACAAGAAGCAAGCTTATTACGACCAACTGGTATCGGAAGTTGCACTTTGCAAGTTTCAACAACCAAAGTTTTGGAAACTTATGAAGAAAATGAAGAAAAGCAAACCATTCATCATGGGGGACATTACTAACGAAGAATGGATTGATTACTACAGTTCAGTCTACCCAGAAAGAGGAATGTCTGAGGATTATTTGAGCTTACAAGACGGCACAATAGAAATAGCCCATACCATTGGGGAAAACGAAATGAAATCAGCAATCAAGAAATTGGCGAACAACAAGAGTCCAGGAACTGATGGAATTCCAAATGAAGTCTGGAAAAACATAGGAGTATATGCTCAAGAAATACTACTTCAGACGTTGAACGAAGCTATCCAAGGGCAAATACCTCAAGAGTGGGCCACTGCAATACTGGTTCATATTTACAAGAAAGGCAACGTTAATGAACCAGGGAATTACCGTCCAATAGCACTAACGAATACAGTCACCAAGCTAACCACGTCAATTCTGAGCAAACGCTTGAGTTTCTTCAGTCGCTTCAACAATATGATACCACAGCAACAAGCAGCATATCAGAAATACAAAGACTGCCTCGGACATTTAATGATCCTCAACACCTGCATTGAAACAAGCTTGAAGGAAGATAAAGGCAAGATGTTCTGCGCCTTTTTGGACTTGTCGAAGGCTTTTGACTCGGTCAACCATAATCTTCTATGGATATCGCTGGCAAAGAGCGGACTTACACACAATAGTATCGGAACAATCAAGAAGTTGTACGACATAGCAGCAGCAAAGGTTAAAGGCGCGGAATCCTTTTCAGCGCCCATCGCAGTTACTCAAGGAATCCTCCAGGGTGAAAGTTTATCACCGCAGCTCTTTCTCCTGTTCTTCAACCATCTTATTCACAAGTTTCAACAATATAACGTCAAAGGCATCGATATCTCCGGAACAAACTTATCTCTCCTGGTCTATGCTGATGATGTCTGCCTGATGTCAAAAAGTGCAGGTGGACTTATGCTACAGCTGAAACTAGCGAAGGAAGCTTTCGACGAAATGCAGATGAACCTCAACGTCTCTAAGACCAAAGTCATGGTACTTCAGAAGTCGGGCAAAATATCCGGGAAGTACAGCTTCAAGTGGGGAGAGGATCAGATCGGCATTGTGAAGTCCTATATATACCTTGGAATTACATTCAGCTTCAACGGCCTACATAACCTGGCAAGAATTGAAAGAATCTCCAAAGCAAAATCGGCAATAGCAAAGTTATCGGAACTAGCATGGAGAGTCAAAATGAAAAGCATTGAACAGTATCGCCAGCTTTTCACCTCACTGGTCACTTCGGTACTACTCTACGGAGCACCAGTTTGGGGACTTCAGAAGGACTCTCTTAAAGAAATGGACGTTCTGCAGAACAACTACATCCGACGCATTCTGTGCTTACCAACCACAACACCAGGTTATGCATTGAGACTTGAAGCAGGATTCAAATCTGTCAAATCTATACTCCTAAAGCAGACTGTAAAATATGTTTTAAAAGTGCAATGTCGCCCAGATTCGGATCTCGTAAAAACAGCTCTACAACACAGCAAGGAAAATCAGGAACAAGTAAAGGATTCCCGATACAACTGGTACCACCAATTCCGCAAGCTACTGCTGGAAGCGGAACTGTATGAGGACTTTATCGAAGTAGTAGCAGACCAAGAAAAGAAGAACTACGCCGCTCTCATGGACAAACTCGACAACTGGTCAACAAATGAAGACATTAAATCCATGCAATCGTCGGTCTTGTATCATCATCTGAATACAACAATAACACATGGCAATAGGTTTAAGCATTTGGAACGAAAGGATGATTGGAAGATGGCTAGATTTGTTACGAACGTTAGAATAGGGATGCCAAGAATTGTCAGCGAAGGAAAAGTTCATAATCTCAACGGGATGAATGTTTTATGGAGAAACGCAGGTGACATTAGTTGCCCCTTATGTAACAAGCTAGAAGTAGAAGACTTAAAACATTTGATATTCTCGTGTCCAAAAATGTCTATAGAAGTAAGCAATTTTGTAAGATTTCTTGAGGAAGTAGACGATTATGATAACATAGATTGCTACGAGATATTAATCAAAGCTTTAGATTTGCCGAATGGTGAAGAAGTGATGTATAACGCTTTTAAGCAAATATCCCAGCGTAGAATAAGTCTCTTGATGTAAAACGCAATATATTTTTTCTCAAATGCCGCATAAGTCTAGATAGAATCGTGTCCGTTGTTAAGGCTGCTGGCCATTTATTATTATTACACTTGTAATGGCGACAGTTGGGTTCGATTTTCTTGTGATAGTGGGCGACAGCATCATTGTCAAAGAGACCATTCCAGCTTTCCGCGGTTGTACACAGGTCACAAACCCAACAATAGATTAAGCCCTTGCTCAAAAATAACCCGTTTTCTGACATGACTACTGGATTTATATGGCGGAGAAATTCGCTCCTGAACGATTTCAGCCTCTTCTTCTCCCACATCATGTTTGATTGATTGGCATATGGACGTTCTTTGAGTTGGACAGGTTCTCCAAGGGGCAACCATACACGGGCGTCCCGAGTGGGCGAAGGGTTACATGGGTGAAAGCAAGAACATTCTTCATCAGGAAGCGTGTGATAGCGGCAGTCTGGGTATTTTTCCTTGTGCACGGCCTGAACGGAATCCATTGCGGGGAGGGGGCAGGGAAAGCCGTATGCACAACCCGCGCATTCCAAACGTCTTCTGGTTTTATCCAGGTAGAAGCCCCAGCCGGCAAGTTTGGAGTAAATTAGTGATTCGGGAGCTTGAAACGTATTCTCTCTGTACTTTTTACAGTACATCTTGGAGCTTCCTGTTCGAGAGCCTCTTGGTTGTACAAAAGAAGATGGCGTTGCTTAACTTCCGCACGGTCAATTTTAATAGGGAAAATCTCCAAGATATAGCTCTTTAGACACTGGGTACACCAGGGGGTGTAAGTATTAAGGAACTCGTGCCAGATTATGGCTTGAATGTAGAATGGCACAATTTGGTAACGATTTGAAAACGTTTCCTGATCGTCGGGATTTCGACCCCACACTCGCAACTTTTCCTTGGCACAATCCCAACATAACTCTAAATCGACACAGGGAAAGTACACTTTTACCCAGCAAAGCCACGGGTTTGTTGGTATATGTTGTTAACAATGTCAATCATAAACGCCTCATATGTGAGGATGATATTACTCATGTTGTTCTACCGACACGATTCCAAAAGTTTCCTCACTTTACACACGTTTTTAAACAAGACTTTTGGAACATCCGCTCAAGACCACAAGTATTGCACTACAGTATTGAAATCAAAAGCTCTGGTCTGTAGTTGGCAGTAGGTACAAAACTCTGTGAATGGCTCCATTGAAACTACTACAGATTGCTTGCAGGCGGAGCAGAAGGGCTCATTTGTTTCCACCCATAAATAATAAAAGAACCCCGGGAAAATATTACGAAGAATATTACGAAGTGTACCCTGTTTGGGCTTGTTTTGGTTGCCAATCATCACAAATTTACAAGTCATGTGATTGCAGTCGAGCGTTAGTCAACGTGAACAATGGCGGATTGCCGTGCTACTGGTGCTTGTTTGGCAACATTGGCACTGATAACTACAATGTGGAATCACCGGAAAGAAGAATGAAGTCAACAACTCCCAAAGGGTTCAAGCTTATGTACCACAACGTCAATCGACTGAACCTTGGGAAACTAAGCGAACTTGAGAACTTTGTGATCTCTGAAAACATCTCAGTATGTGTAGTGGGTGAAACATGGCTTACTAAATCTAGTCCAAAAGGCTTTCAACAAATGTCGGGTTACCATTGTCTTCGATTTGACCGGCCTGGAGTTCGCTCCGGTGGTGGAACCGCATTTTTCATCCGCCAAGACTTGAGCTTCACTGAAATTTGGAGCCTAACCACTGATGAGATTGAACTGATTGCCGTGAAAGTTTGGCGAGAGTTTGTAAAACCTGTGATTGTTGTTAGCGTCTACAGAGCCCCGCAGATGCTTTTCAAAGACTTTCACTGTGAGCTCAAGAACATGTTAGGCTGTGACGATCTGTTGAAGTTTATTAATCATCAAATGATAGTGATCGGAGACTTCAATGTGGATGCCAAAAAGCGTTCAGCTGATAGCAGTCAACTCACAAAAACCATGAAATTGTGTGGCTTCGAACAAACAGTCAGTGAATTCACCCGAATTGCAGCCAAGAAGGGAAAAATTAGCAGCACTCTAATTGACCATTGCTACGTGCGTGACATGCACAGGCACCTAATGACGAAAGTCATTGGCGCTTTTGGAAGTGACCATTGTGCTATAGTCTCGGTGTTTAGAGCCAAACCGCCAAAAAGTGCATCAGTTTTGATTTGCAGGCGAAATTATAAAGTTGCCAACTGGAAGAAGGTTGACAAGGACATGAAACGAGCGTGTTGGAAGGGATTGGCTAGCAGCAATGATGTTGGTTTCAAGCTGCAATGTTTCTGTGACACCGTCAATACTGTGCTTGATAACCATTGCCCAAAAGTCAAGAAGAAAATAAAGTCGGCCAGCATGAGTTGGATGACTTCGGAGTTGCTGCAGCAGATTAAACTTAAATGTCAGCTGGAAGCCACATTCTTCCGTACGAGAGATGCTTGGGACTATGAAACCTACCGCTTTCATAAAAACGAAGTGACGTCAAACATTCGTCGTGCCAAATCACAAGCGCTCATTTCACAACAAGAAAAGGCACATCACTCTGAGCACATTTGGAAAGCTATTGACGTCATCACTGGCAGAAAGCTGCAAAACAACATCATCTCATCAATTACTACTGAAAGTGGAGTAGAATCATCAACACCAGCTGAGATCGCCGAAGAATTGGCGAGAACCATGTTCCTGCAGTCTGAAACACCCACGGAACTTCGTGACCTCTGTCCGCCGGCTCCAGAAGATATTACGGAGTTTAGCCCGTTTGATTTGCGCAATGCTATCAAGTTGCTCAAGAAAAAACATGAGCCGGATCCTTCCATGGTGTCCTTCCTGGTGCTCAAAAATTGCCTTCAAAGTTTGCAAGAGCCTTTGCTGTTACTGTACAACTCATTCCTGAAGCTTGGGGCTTATCCAACACGTTTAAAAACTGCAGTTGTACATCCTCTTCACAAAAGTGGACCAAAAAGTTCAGCGGCTAATTATCGTCCCATAAGCTTGTTACCAGCAATCAACAAAGTGTTTGAAAAAATGCTACAGCAAAGACTATTAGACCGTGTTCGAGCATCAGTTGGTCTTTCGGAAGAGCAACACGGTTTCAGGTCCATGAGATCTTGTATGTCTGCAGTATCAGTATTAACAAATGATATATTCGAAGCGTTAGATAAGACAAATGGAAAACTGTTAGCAATATTTATAGATTTCAAGAAAGCTTTTGATAGCGTCCCCCTGGATAAGCTCATTATGATTCTCAGGGATAAGTATGATGTACCGGCTTGCGAGCTGAGGTTAATAGCTGATTACTTATCTGATAGAAGCTTTAAAATTAAGCTGGGTAATTTCCTGTCAAAGCCCTTCAAGATTACAAGGGGTGTTCCACAAGGGTCAATTCTGGGCCCACTGTTCTTTATCTTGTACATTGATGACATTAAGGGAGTACTTGATAATGTGAAGTATATACTGTATGCCGACGATTTATGCATGTATTTAGCGGGTACGGATGTGGATAAGCTTACCGACGAAGGAAGCTCAAAGTTAAACGGTATTAGTTCTTGGTTAATCTCTAAGAATATGAACCTGAATGTTAGCAAGACAAAATACATGATCTTCCACAAGGAGCGAGATAACTTTGATGATCCGATTACTCATGTCTGTTTTCAAAATCAACCAGTAGAACTTGTAAAGCAATTTAAGTATCTAGGATTGTGGTTAGATCCAACTATGAGGTTCAATGTACATTATGATGTTGTAGTCACTAAGGTATGTCAATCTGTAGGTGCCCTTAATAAGCTTCTGCGGTATATTACTTGGAAGGTGTTCATTATAATGCTAAATTCCTATGTCTTATCGATAGTAGATTTTCTAATTCCAATCTGGGGATCAGTCGGATCCATGAAGCTGGAAAAACTTCAACGTAAAATAACACGGTGTATCATGAAGTTTGCACACAAAAGCTCGCTCTCTAAGATTGAGACGATGAGTGATGTACTAGAGTCTGTCAACATATTGTCTGTACCTGAGCGGTACTATTACATTGGGATTAAGTTTATCAACTGGATCATTACGGAGAATTGCAATGTAAATTACTTAAGTTCGTTGTATGTATTGAGGAAGACAGGTATCACCAGATCGAGTGTTAATAATAGTTTACAAGTCTCCTTCAGACATAAGAGTGCAACATATGAGAGATCGATGTTCTTCATTTTTTCAAGATTATGGAATAGCCTTAAACCCATAAGAGTGTGTCTGAGCTTTGATGATTTACCTGATGTTCTTATTAGACACTTCAAGAATGCTCGAACAAATATTCGTATTTAATTAGATATATGTATTGTGTTAAATAGTTATGTATGTTATTCATCGTGTTAGTGCTGGAAGACCAGTTTGTGCTGAAGTTTCTGAACACGTAAATAAAGCAAGTAACTAACTAACTAAATATCGTGGGGTGCATTTACATGCAGTTCGGCTTGGCAATGTTGGCGGAAAGCTTCAAAAGAGGGAAACAGCTGCATATCCAATCGTTCGCTCACACACTGGACACAAAGATCTCTCTCCCCTCTGTAATTACAATGTACTATTACAGCATGGGGACGATAGGCCGTCAGATTCAATCGAGTTCGAATAGCCTTTTGAAAGCCGGCGTAGCTCAAGTCCACCAACTTTCCAAAGGTCGATAATGATCTTATACTATGGGCTGCCATTGATTGATGATCTGTCACTTTAGTATTGCCTCCCTCCATTAATAGGTAGAAGTACTCGGCATGCGTCGGTCAAGTAACACTGGAAACGGCGAATGAATTGTAGCCCTTGTTCACCGGGCATACAATACATGCAATACGGCTCATCTTCGAGAAAATCATCTTCTCTCAAGAGTGACTAAGAGCAGGCACGGCACTTGCGAATGTTGTACATATTGTCAAAACAAAACATTTTTACTGACACTAGTTTCAAGGTTTCACTAAAAATTCTGTAGTAGCTGGAGCTTTTAGGGCACTTGAAATAATTATCCCAATTATTTACTAGGAGAGAAATGCCACACGATTCGCAGTAAATGTAGTGTCCTATTCCAAAACCAACCCCACTGTGATGAAACGGCACTTTCCCACGAGTGAAACTCATTTTCAACGGTTGGAGAGGAGTAATACTTTACTACCAGAGTTCAAGTTGTTTAAGAATCGACGACATAGCCTTTCAGCACCTTTACTGGGTACACAGAAGAAACACTTTCCTGCTTGGTCAAATTCGCGGACCTTATCAGCAAGATTTGAGCCACATTCCTCACACATGTGTGTGTTTTCATGGTCATGGCCTCTTTGGTTACAGTCGTAATGAAAGGCCAGGAGGAGCATGAAGCCACAAGCTTCTGCAGCAATGATATCCAGCTCGGCTCGTTTACCGCACTTGAAATATGAGCTCCAGTTATTCAGTAAGAGAGTGATTGCACAAGTTTCACAATGAATCTTATGACTGATCGTGAAACCAACACCGGCCAAATGATAATTACTCATTGATAACACGTAACAGCAACACTTTGCTCTGTAACTATTTTGTTCAGTTTTTCGATGAGGCACAATATAGATTCGGCACCGCCTGTTATTACATTGTCAAACAGAATTGAAATGTCGCCGCAACTTTTATCAAACGGTTTCCGCATACGAATTTCTAAAGACTTTTTGAAAAATGGCAGCAGAAACCTATATAAATACTCACGATGAATGGGTCTTTTCTCGGGATAATTTTGGTACAGTTTTTGCTTCTCCCAAAAGTTTAACAAATTTACTGGCAGTGAAT
Organism: Sphaeridia pumilis; assembly: GCA_034698345.1. NCBI lineage: Eukaryota > Metazoa > Arthropoda > Collembola > Symphypleona > Sminthurididae > Sphaeridia > Sphaeridia pumilis. The sequence goes on along the minus strand of JAQGBJ010001303.1, from coordinate 13,591 downwards.
CTGTGGAATGATTCAAGGTCAAATGACAAGTGACCGAACAAAACTTCTTGCCACCAATTTCCCAAAAGGACGAAAACCAACGGAGATCCTTTTTACACCCAATGTTTCTGCATAGTACGGGGTGCTCAAGACCCAGATGAACAAATGCCTTTTGACGACCCAAGAACTTGTACCAGACAAAGTGGGTGGATGTGAAAGTCGTTGTAGCTACAGCGGTTTTGGAGCGCTCAAATGCCTTCATGTTGTTTCTAGTACTGAATATCTCGTCCTTACACATCCATACTTTTGATGAATTGAATACACATGTAGATGAGAGAAGCCAATTGTTTAATAGAAATCCAATGTAAGAATCAATACATGACACAAAATATTTTCAGGGGTGAAATACAACGGGCGCTCTACTTGAAGCGCTTTGCAGGGGAAGTCCCCGTCCTGTCCCTGTTGAACGGGTTGCGTTTGTAGTTCTTGTCTCCCGAAGACTCCAGGGCTCGTGGGGTGGGCTTGAAGGTGTCCAGCCAATAGTCCATCGCACGGTAGTACCGGCGAGAATGGGAGTAGACAAAGCTCTCGGCACCTCGACGGCAGTAGTTCCCGCTGGAAAAATCAAGAGTTAAATTAAGGTTCATGTCGTATGTAACTATACGAGTTCATACAGCAAAACACTGGCAGGGCACAAATTTATAACGGTTTTCGTGTTAAAGAGGCAATTAGAACTCGTTATACACAAGAACTTCTTCAAAAAGAGAATGAAATGAAATCAGCCACCCTAGAGAGGTTTTTATACAGCGTAAACGGCTCAAACGAACTCAAGTAGCCCCAAGAGTCTATGTCAGACTGGAATTGAAAGGCCAGCCACAAGAACAAGTGAAATATTCCAAAGCCAAAATAAAGACTTTTGTACGTGGGAAAGTTGATACAAATATACTACGAGACATTTGCAACTGTCTTCAGAGCATTTCAGTATGAAATGGACAAGAACTATCTGGTTTAAAAAAGCAAGCAACTTACTAGACATTATTCCCGTTCGGCGCATTTTCACGGAAGAACAAGATTCCTGCGATGACGTAACAGAAACTTTTGGAGAAAATCCCGCCGGCAGTGCGGGGCAGATGACTTGGCGTGTTGTCGGTTGGGAGCTCCAAAGTGATGTCGTTGATGGTGACCTTTCCCTTGCGAGAGCTTCCGGTTCTGGCATGCTGGTGCATATACTTGATGACAGCGTCCCATTTGCGGTCCACCACCAGATAAGGAGAAAATCTTCCTGATCGCTTGAGATACACCCTGAAATTTAGTAAACAAGAATTGATGAGCTTTAGCAAAGATAAAAACTTTTCTCTAAAAATGAAAGTTGAAAAGAACATACCTGTCACCGTCGACACACTGGCGGGTACGGAACCACACTTTACCGTTGAAGCTGAACGAGTTGCTCAAGTTGAAGAAACCGGGGTCACCAGGGCTCTGCGAGTTGTCCATGGGCTCGTCTCTGTTCTCAGGAATAGTGATTCTGATACCGTTGATCACAACAGAGACCCGCGAATCATTTCCTCCGGAAGCTGCAGTTCTTGCTTGCATCGAGATGGTACCTTTGAGAACGGGCAGGTTTACCGACGGTCCCGTAGGTGCAACAACGGGTTCAATCTCTTGCGGCGGCGGCGGTTCCAAGATTGGTTCCATTTTTGGCTGCCTGTTTGGCCGAAGGGTTACTACAGCTTCCTCTTCTCCAGAATCTTCTTCTTCTTCTTCTTCTCCCTCCAAGGGAATATCCCACTCGCTCAACTTTGGCTGCGAAGCCTGATTAGGGTCACACATGACCATCTCAGTTTTGCCAGTGTGAAAAACACGACTGCTGGTTTCGGCTTTTGCCGTCTGTCGGGTTTGTCTTTTCTCGGGCTCACTTTCACCGCTTTTCCCACCCTTCACGGTTTTGGGAGGCTCGTAATCCTCCTCTTCTGTTGTTGGTTCGTCGGAATCGTTTTGTGAAAGCTTTTTGGAATTACCTCCGCCCTTTTCCATCTCATCAGCGGAACATTCCGCATCAGAGCCTCTCAGGCGCGGCGATCTACGGACCTCGGTCGAATCACCCTTTGCACGATTCATTTCGATCGAGAGAACGTTTTCGGAGCTGAAACTTGAAGGCTATGAAACCTAAACTCGTAGTGAATGTACTTGGTTTTTGTCTCTTGAGTTTCTGGTTTTATACCCTCTTCGGAGGCTCTGGCGTGCATAGTACGGTACGGCTCTATGCGGGGAGCATCATGGATTCTACAGGGGTGAAAAAGCATCTGCGGAAGCGGGTAAGATTTGTTTTCTCGGGTTTTTGTGTCTGCTTGAATAGTTTTATTGCACCTGGATGTCTAAACATCTGTATTTTTGTGTTTTCAGTGTGGTGTGTGTTATTTCACCACTTCCACTGCTAAACTACTTGAAGTTCATTATAGTCGCAGTCATTGTTTTGCAGCGTGTGGGCGGCGTTTCAAAAAGATAAAGTCGCACAAATGCAAGGGATGGATCGAGCCGGAAAAGAAACAATGTGAAAAGTGTGCAAAGCATCTGCAAAGACCCTCAAGACACAAATGTCGTAAAAGGCTGATGCAAATTGGCGGCGGTGATGACAGCGGGGAAAACCAGCCAGCTGTGTCTTTTGACGCTAACAGAAAAGAGTTTGGTGAATTCAAAGTTACAAAAATATCACAGGCGGGTAAAGTCACCTATGTTGAGGCAGTGAATGAAGATGACAGTTTGATGACTCATTTCTTACACGTGAAGAAAACAATACGAGTCGAGTTTATTATTGATGTGCAAATGGTCAACCCTTTGAAAGAGACAGAATTCAGAACGGGAATTCGTTCTGGGTATAAGGATATTCTCCACACTGATTTTGTGGACTTTGCCATCAACCGAGGGATGGACTATGTGACGAGTAATTTAGCCAATTTCAATGAAAAAGGCAGTGAATCGAGTATTCGTAAAATTGAAAAGTTTCGGCTCATGATTTTGGACTACAGTCCTTTGAGTGGCCGCGGCAGCTGCTAAAGTTTACCAAATTATCTGCGCGGTCGCAACGGCCTTGTGTACATACCTGCAACTGGAAATGAGTGTTTCAGATATGCTGTTTCGTCTTCACTGTTTTACAATGACTCAAGACTAGAACACAAGTCGAGATATGAGAAACGACAGACATGTACATATGACGTTGAATTTGAGTCAGATTATGACTGGTCATGTATGGAATTTCCAGTAAAAATCACTGACATTGCAAAGTTCGAAATGCAAAATGAAATTGGTGTTTGTGTTTTTGGCTTTGATAAAAGCGCTCAAGAAAATGCCGTTTATCCGCTTCGAATAGCCAAACGCGAGTATACAAAAGTGGCTCTGGTACTGTTCGTTGACGCCCACTACATTGGCATCTACAACTTGAGTTCTTTACTTGGACGAATCGGAAACCGCAAGCAACATGTCTGTTACTGGTGTCTTTCACGCTTCAAGGCGAAAGAAAGGCTGGAGGCTCATGTGGAAAAATGTTCTGGATTCGCACCAGCCGCTCTTGGACTTGTACCACCGAATGAAGATGGAAGTCCTCGTTCTATGGAATTCGATGCCTACTACAAAGTTACTACTAGTTAGTTTAGGTTATTTAGTTAGTAATATGAGAAACTAAATAGCAAAAATCTGTTTTAGATTCACGAGCACAATATACTACGACTTTGAAACGGTGGCGACACGGGTTGATATCCCGATGGGCCCTAGCACCACAGCCGAACGACGACTGGAGGGGGAGCTATAAGAGTGTGGGATGGTGACATTGAATACTGGAGCTATTTTGGTCCCAAATGTGCTGAGAAATTCATGCAAAAAGCCCTTGATTGGGCTGAGGAGGTAGTCGAAGCGTTGGAACAGGAGGACCCGGGAATGGTTACGGACGAAGTAGACGAGGATGAATTTCAGCGCGCAAAAACCTGTAATTTTTGCGTACCAAGCCCGCAAAAATGTTTGTTCAATTGCTCATAATGCGGCCAAGTTTGATAACAAGCTATTGATGACAGCTCTTGGCGCCAAGTTTGTGAACCGAGTAACAATCTTCCCTATAAACAGTGCTTGTTACAATTGTATCACAGTAAACGGGCGAATCAAGTTTACTGATTCAGTACCGAAACTGGGTGGGTCTCTGGATGCACTGATTGAATCTGCAAAAGCTAGAAACGGTATCAAGTTCTTTAAATACACACGCCAGTATTTCAACAAGAAATTCAAAATTAGCTCATCTACTCTTGATGCTGTTATGGGAAAGCAAGTATTCCCGTACGACTACATTGACACCCCAGAAAGGCTACAGGAAAAGGATATCCCCCCGAAAGAATGCTTCTGTAATAAGCTTACGGGACGAGATGCCACGCTGGAAGAATACGAGAGGTTTAAGCATGTGTTCAAGTTGTTTCAATGCAAAAATCTGTTGGACTATTTGAAAATATATTTGACCTACGACGTCTTGACTCTCTGTGATCTTCATGAAACTTATGTGGACGTGTGTTACAAGGAATTTAACTTGGATCCGAGACATTTTCTAACCCCGAGCTCCTACTCATTTAGCTGTCTCCTCTACAAGTCAAAGCTAAAGTTTCAGTACATTCACGACCCGGACCTGGTACTTTTTTTGAGAAAAAACTTTTATGGCGGTATTGTTCAAGCGCCCATGAAGAGAATCGACCCAAATCATCCCGGCTTGCCAACGTATGACCCGTCAAAACCCAAAACACAAGTAGGCTCTTTTGCAAAAATCAACGATTTTAAGAGTCAGAAATGTCTCATTACATCTTCTTTCTCACGTTTTTAGGCCTGGTTTGCGGATGTCAAGGCTCTTTATGGCACAATCATGACACATCGACTGCCCTGGGGTGGTCTGCGAAGGCTCCCGGCTGAAGAGATTGCTTTGCTATCGGCCAACAACTACCAGCTACTTCGAAGTCCAAGAGAAGACGGAATCGCCTATTTTCTCGAAGTTGACGCACATGCACCGCCACACGTACAGGACCGGCTGATGGATCACGCGCTTTTCCCTGTTCATTTGAATGTGGCATTGGAAGAACTTGGTGAAGTTCAGCAGCAGCAGATTCAAGAGTTGTATAACGGTATTGCGCCTGCCGGTAGACATTTAGCTTGTACTTTCATACCTGTGAAAGGGTACGGTGTTCATAGCGATTATTCGGCATTAGCGCTCGGACTTGGATATGTAGTCGAAAAAATATCTGCAGCGTGGGAATTGCATGAGGATTATATACTCAAAGACTATGTAGAGTCGAATATAGCCAAACGACAGGCTACAACATGTAGCATAGCGTCCTCAATGTTTAAATTAGCAGTGAATTCTTTGTGGGGTTTTTCCGCAATGAACGTACATAGGAGGAAGGATGTTAGAATTGCTGGGTCCCCGGAAGAAGTTCAAGAGTTTATCAACGACCCGTTATTCGATTCAGTTCAAGAAGTGTCGGAAAAAGTATCGATTGTCACGCTGAGCAAAGCCCAGGTTGAGTATATATGGCCCTCGTACCTTGGTATAAGCGTTCTTTTCAAAGCGAAGCGGTTGATGGGACATTTACTGTTCGAAAGGCTACAACAAGGGCTTTTGGCTGGCCGCTATTTGAGAGCTCCGTATCATGATACAGACTCATTTTGTCTTTTAATTGGCCTTGAAGATTCCGAAGATAATATCTTCCATCTTTTGCGAGATTCAGATATCGTTGACAACAGCCACTACAGTATAGATCACCCTTGCTATAATCCCCAGGGCAAAAACACGACAGGTATCTTGAAGGACGAATTGCCTGGTAAATTCATTCAGAGTGCCATATTTTTAGCTTCAAAAGCCTACTGTATCAAAACTGTCGACGGTTGCGAGGTTGTAAAAGCAAAGGGTGTTTTGAAGCGCAAGCAAAAAGAGCTGACATTTGACATTTATGAAAGAGTGCTCAACACAAATGCAGTTGAAAAGGTGACAATGCATACTATTCAGGCCAAAAACCAGGTGTTGTACATTTGTAAACTAACCAAAAACGCATTGTCGGCTTTGAATGTAAAGTCTTACTTTCACACAAAGACGGATAGCTACCCCTTTGGCTATCACAAGATAACGTCAGTAAAATGTCCTTATAAACATTGTGTTTAATTGAGTCGGAAATAAATGATTAACTATAGCTTATTTTTCTGTGCATATCTTCATAAAAGTACAATAGTTGGAATTTTCCCTCCTCGGTATGTGAACTCAAGGTTCTTCTCAAGTCGTCCCCCTTGACGGAAGACAACAATTTCCGTTTTGTCCAGGTTCACTGTGAGGTCCTTCGCTTCGAAGTAGGCTTCCAGGGCAGTTATTTTCTGTCGCAGGTCTTTGGGGGTGGGGGCAAGAACGATTGCGTCATCGGCAAAAAGGAGGAGGTAAATGCTCCTGGTGTGGTCCACGCGGGCGCCAAGTGTTTGAGATTCCATTAGGATTTCCTCCATGTCATGGATGTAGAGAGAGAAGAGCAATGGAGAAAGGGAGTCGCCCTGGAGAAGGCCTTCAGTAACTGGTATTGGGTCTGCTTCTTCGCCCGTTAGTCTGATGATTGTTGAGGAGTTGTGGTATATTTCTTGTATTATGCTGACCAGTTTGGGGCAGACTTCAAGATTCAAAAGGGTTTGCAGCAGTTTGACATGTGGGACACTCGGGAAGGCTCTTGCAAAGTCGATAAAAAGTCCGTAGAGTCGCTGTTTTGGTTTGCAGATTTTCATGTTGATCAATCCGGTAAGAGTGAAAATATGGTCGAGGCATCCACGGTTTCGTCTGAAGCCAGCTTGCGCTTCGGAAAGGATGTCATTTGATTCAGCCCATCCACTGAGACGTTCAGATATGAGGAGGGTAAACAGCTTCAGCATGGTGCTGGCGAGGGCAATTGGTCGGTAGTTTTTTGGGTCATCGCGGCTCCCTTTCTTGTATATCATTACTGTTTCGCTATCGAACCAGCAGGTCGGAATCGTTTCCGTTTCGAGAATTGAGTTGAATATTTCAGTGAGGCGGACTATTCCGTATCTTTCTTCCAAGTTCTTCAGAAACTCGTTGAAAATTTTATCTGGACCGGGGGATTTGTTGTTGGCAAGTCTTTTTGTTGCTGCCTCCACTTCAGTCCAGGTAAACGGCGTTGACATGGTATGTGGTTCGTTGTTATGTAGTATGATGAGCTTGTTGGATCGAACCGGATTTGTTAGGTCATAGAATTGTGTCCATTCGCTGGCTGTGATTTGGCAGGGCGGTAGACTGTTGAAGGTGAAGGGTCGAAGGTGTTTCCAAAATTCTTGCTGGTTTCTTGCTTGCTGAATGCTTTTAACTTTTGCTTCCCACAACTCTTTCTTTTTGCGATGACGTAAGTTCACGTTCATCTTTAACTGTTGTTGGTAGTCTTTGACGGCTTCCGGAGGATAGTTGGCCGCCTTTGCGAGTTTCAGCTTGCGAGTCACGAGTGATTTCTGGGTTCGGCAGTCCTTGTCGAACCAGGGTTTTGCGCCTGGAGTTGCCTGGTATTTTATAAGTCCCAGGTTTTTCGCAGTTTCTTTGATTTTAGCTGTGAAGTCGTTGTAGTTTAAGGGCTCTTGCATCTGTTCACCGATTTGCGTCTGGTACATTTCTTTCATATCTTTATCCCAAATGAAGCGCCATTTCCTCGTTGCTGTCGGTCTGTATATGTTGTTGTTTTGAAGCTGTATTTGTATAGGAAGATGATCTGATCCTGGCATTGGTAAGATTTCAAAGCGAGAGATTTTTGGTGTCATTTCACGGTCGATCCAGGCTAGATCGATTACGCTGCATGTTGGAGTTGTGTTCATGCGGTTTTGTATATAGGTGTAGTTTCCATGTGTGTCGCCTTGAGTTTTCCCATTCAGAAGTACAAGGTCATTTTCAAAAAACACTTGCGTCAACAATTGACCTCTAGAGTTAACGACTTTGTCTTTGCTTGTTCTGCTGTCTGTCAGTAGTGAGAATGATGATTGAAATTTCTTCTTCTCCTCAGTTTGGAACAGAGCTTCTGAGCACACAAAATGCTGTGATCAGCTTTGGTGACAGGCTACAACAAATACTTGGGGTTGATGTGATTAGCCTGAAATCGAACGTACATTTCAAGTTACCGCTCCATGTACACCTTGACCATCCTGTCAGACTAATGTTGGTGAAAACTAATTTGATTGAACCGTATCAGTTTTCCGGGAAATTACAGCCTGTATTGAAGGTCATTTTGCCACCGTCCGAAGAGACCCAAGTTTTGGAAACCTTTGACGCCTTGGAATATTTTCCTGTAAACGGGCAAAGCTTTCAGGATGTGTGGGTTTTAGTGACGGATGAAAGCGGCGAGCCATACCCATTTGAACGCTTTGCAGTGTCTTTGACGCTCAGATTCAAACCCATATAGAAAGCAAAAAAACGTTTCCGTCTTTTAGTGAGTTTTTGGATGTTGTGTGAACAACACATGATGGCCAGTTCAAGTGTAAATCAAGAAGTGTCTTGTGACGACAAGGAGTGCCGAATCGTTCCAGTTCAGACGGGTGGCGGTTACTTGGAACCTACACAGTCTTACGGTGTCCCTCTGGGTCGCAAACAAACCGTTGTTAGACGTGCTGTTGGAGGTCGAAAGAAACGCCGTGTTGTTGTTTCGCAACAGGGATCCGGTAAAAAGAAACGACGCCGCAGGACCCCTGGAGTTAAGCGTAAAATAACCCGTAGAAAGCGCAGAAATGGCAGAAGACGAGCAAACCCGTTTTTCTAACTCACAACTTGTGTACACTAGTAAAGTTGACTACAGCCCCGCCCAAAAAGTGCTAGACGTGTCGAGTACATTTGTGGAAACTGTGGCTTACAAGCCTATAAATTCTATAGCAGGCGACTGGAGCGTAATTGAAGTTGAGATACCTTCGTCTGACTCTATTTTTTACGACTTTTCCAGCCTTACAGTGCATACAAGTCTAAGGATTGTAAACAAGGACAACACCGCGATTGGCAATGAAGTCGTGTTTGGTGCCAATGGTCTTTTGCATAGCTGTTTCCGTAATGTTTTGATTCAGTTCAATGGAAAAACAGTTTGGAGTGCAGAGAATAACTACCCGTACTATGCAATTTTACACGAGTGGCTAACCAGGGATGAAAACGACATTCCAAGTGGTTATTACGTCGAACAGGACAATGGAGAACCTGTCAATGCCAGTACGCAGTCAACGAAATCGTTGTTTGTAGGATCCAAGGAGGTGGAATTGGCCGGACCTCTGATAACGGATCTCAATCTATAAAAAAACTCGTTCCGTCAAAAGTAGGCATTCGTTTGAGGTTTGAGGCCAACCCGGCTGCTTTCACTCTGCTAGCACCCGTTGGAACCAAAACAGAATCCAGAGACAAGCCAGACAAGAGCGGCAAAGAAGATGTATCCATTCCAGTAGAATATAAAATTGAGCTGAAGGATTTTTATGTCAGCATTAATAAGGTCACGCTTAACCCAACCGTTTATAACAGTGTCATGTCAACCATTAACAGCAAGCCAGTGTCATTTGACTTGACTCAGACGCAAATCAAGACAGTATCGATTCCAGCAAACAGCTATACATTTAACGTGGAGAGGTTGTGGATGGGAAAGTTGCCAAGGCTGATTCTCGTGGGGTTTGTTAATGCGGAAAGCTACAGAGGCTCATTGACACGCAACCCGTTCAACTTTCAGCATTTACACGTATCAAAACTTTCATGCAGTGCTGATTCGAGCATGACCATGACTCAAATTCAAACTTATGATTTTGAAAACGACCATTTTTTAGCTGGTTTCCTTGATTTCTCTCGAGCCGTCAATTTAAAATCACAAAAAGCCCTGAACAAGGATTCTTGGTACAAGGGACACACATTGTATGCTTTTGATTTGAGTAATACATTGGATCACAGCTTCAAGGCTCCTCATCTTTCCGGTAAATTGAAGCTCGAGGCAACGTTTCAACGAGCTACATCTAATGCTATGGTAGCTATTGTTTACGGCATTATCGATTCAACCCTCTTCATGTCTAGTGACCGTGACTTTTGGTACTGAAAATGGATACCGTGCAGATTCTGGATATACTAGATCAAATTCTTCCTAGAACCATAGCAAAAACATGGGAATGTATTCCATTTGACTATTTAACCCCCCAGCTTTTATCAACAGCCCGACTTCCTTTAGTAACTGTTTTTAACACTTCTAAAAGCACTGATCAGGATGGAGGGGAACATTGGTTAACACTCATTGCTACGAAGAAAAGTATCATATTTTTTGACCCTCTCGGTTTACCATTGTCTCACTACGGGCTACACTTTCCCGTGTATAGTCTGAATAGACGCATCCAGGGTAATTCCGATTTGTGTGGAGCATTTGCTATTATTTTCATCTGCCTGACGCTAAAGCACAAGTCTCCAGTTTCCTTTTATAAACTCTTCAAAAGTAACTATCGCCAGAACGATTTTCAAGTACGCCGAATGCTTCTCTCTCTTCAGTCTTTAAATCACCACCGGCAAGCAAAGCAGCAATGAAGTGTGTCTTAGTTTTAGTCCTAGCGGTAAATGCCGTGTGGGCGTCGACAACCTGTGAAAATTGTGTTGCCGGGAGAAAGCAGTTTTTTGTCATGAGAAGCGGTGAAATTCAGTGTCAACCGCCGGGCCGTATCCGCAAGGGGTACAAATTAAGGGCCAATTCCATAACCGATTGTATCAAAGAAGAGGGTGAGTTTCTCAACTACTTTTTTCCCAACATTCAACACTTTGTGATACATTGTTAAATCATTTCTGTTTATTATGTAGGCATTATTCAGCAATGGACACGTCCCGTAGCGTCCCCACAGCCAAAGCCCTCGAGACCGTTGCTGAACCCAACCGCTGCTCAACCAAAAGTTTTATTCATCGCCCCTGCAGGAAAAGGCTCCACTGGTACTTCAAAATCAATAATTCTCGTGATATATTCTCTCTTTCACATTTTAAAAGCCTGTTTTCTTTGTATTACGTCAGGTGGACACTTTTTTCCCGTACAAGAATGGAGAAAGTCGAGTGAATTCAGTTCCAGAAGCTCATTTCAAAACCGTATCCGAAAAAGAACATGCTGAGCCTCTGGAGGTAATAAAGCTTCACCTCAATATTCTCGTGTATCATCATTCCTACAGTACTCTAATCACCATTGGCGGCTTCTTTCATGCAGGTACTGGAACCTGTAGTGTACAGACTGTCTGAAATTCCATTGCAAACAGTTGTTGATTCATTTCAAGTAAAGGCAGAAGTTGATCAAGTGAGCAAGAAATTTTCGAGTTTTTAATTAACTGAGAAATGGCTTATATGATATTTTTAACCTTTTTTAATTTGAACTTCCAGCCAACGCCCGTGCTCAAACTAGTTGTACAGACCAAGCCTGAAACTAATGATATAGCTGAGCATGTTGAGGAGCTTGGTTCTCTCGCCAAAGACTTGAGCGCCCCAACTTTCCAAGTGTTTGAAGTTGACCACCTGGACGAGACCGTTTCAGAATCCATGGACTAGGCAGCCACGCTTGAATCCAGTAGGAAACAGCTCCTAGCTGCTATTCTGAGCAACAAGCCTTGGAACGGCATTTCATCTCTGGCAAAGCCTGTAAGCTTGCTATATAACTTAATTTTAAATGTTGAAGCATTAAATCTATGCCGGTAACTATATAAATGTTTCTTGTTTTTACAGTGGTCGCCATCAGTAAAGAAGCAACGTAATCAGTGTCGCGAATTGAAGCGTCCAATTGTACCGTTACCAGCGGTAACCCCGCTTGGGCAACCGTGCGTGCCTCGGGTGAGTCGGGATTCACCATTCTTGCCGGTGATTTTTCTGGGCTATCCAGTAGATTTTCTGGGGCCTGTCTGTGGTCTACTGGCCTGTAACGGTCCGTCTCCTTTCTCTCCCTGTAACGACAATACAATTAGCTCCTGAAGGCTATCTGTGGACCTGTCCGAGACGACCTCAAGTTATTATCATACATAAAAAACAAATATGGTCAACTGGGTGAGTAGCGCCAAAAGACTCTGCGATGACACGATTGCTCCAAGCTACATACAAACAACATGACCAAGTCGCCACCATCGCGGCAAAATCATGATTTTAAAATGCTACTGAACCAAACTATAGCTGTGACTTTTGTTCATTAATTCCGTAATCAACTGTTGTTGATCCTCGTAAATCGGCTAATAAAATGTTAAGGCCATCATCAGAAAACAGAGTCATGCATGTAGCACTTTCACCATTTCCCTCAAAATTCTGCAGCGCTAACAACAGTACTAATAATGCTAAAAGTTGTACTGTATTCACCATTTGCTGGCGTCGAGGCTTGAAATTACTTACTGGATATTCACCACGTTCACCCAATCCAATCACTGTAATTCAGTCTAATTGTCTCTCTCTTCGCTATCGTCAACCCTCATGTACCGGTTCAGCAAAATACACTTCTGACAAATTCTTATTGAGTATGCTTCTTTAAAATTCCCAATCATGGATGTGTTTGTGTATGTAATTGGAATAATCCAAATACGTATCTCAGCATTCGTACGGTCGCTCGCCAGTATGAAGTACCTAGGCTAATTCCGCATCACGCCTCTCCCATTCCTCCTTCACTTATCTTTCCCGACGGCATGAATCAGGAGGGAAAAGTTGAGGCTGTTAACAAGTATCCAATAAATTCACAATTAAACTGCATCAACCGAAAGTTTTACAGATTTCCTTGTTTTTCCTAAGCTTCCGTTCAATATTATTGTACTGTACATATTTTTGAACCGCCTGCTGATACCACAAATATTGCTGAATCATGACTCGCTAAAAAAAGTGGATAATTTACACTGATTCTGTCAAATTGAATATTCGTTTCTCATTTATCAAAGCGCAGGCTGCACACTGTCCTAGCACCAGCAGTGACCATCCACTACAGTAGTTTCTTTGCTCATTGATTGGGACCGCTGCAGTGAATGATTCTACCGGACTTTTGATTGTTGGTAGAAGAGCCTGGTAACGAAAGTCAAAATATCTATCTTTTAGCCTCATTTCATCGTACTGCCTTGTGTGTATGTGTTTGTGTGTGATGGAAGCGACTGTGCAATTCGCATGTGCCAAAATCTACTAATATCCATCAGTCAGTCAGTCAACTGCATGATTAATCCGTGGCCGCCTTTTCCAACTTTTGTACTGTATTTGAATGACATTTGTGTTGGACGACGGTCGGAGCCTATTTGAATCCGTCTTGATCCATTCATCAAACCTTGATGACCAATTGTCGTGATGGACGATTTCTTTATAGACAATTTCGTCTGCGTCACCTCCAATAATCTACTGATATTGTTCAAGGAGCAAAATGATATAAATTTCCCACCTGTCTGTAGCGCCACAAAGCCAAACATTCAGAGCCAGTAATCACTTTAACATTGAAAGTACTCAACTCCAAAACAATGCCTAATTATAGTCATGACATGCCGGTGCAGCACAATAAAAATCATTGAAATCATAGGAAAACGAGTTTACATGCGACGTTTCGACCACTTTTTCATCATTGAAATCATAGGAAAACGA
>JAQGBJ010001302.1:0-24383 GCA_034698345.1 Sphaeridia pumilis | reverse complement strand
GCCCGTCCTGGGATTCGAACCCCGACCCTCCACATCCTTGGTTGGCGTCCTGACCAGTCGGCTACCTGGGACTGGTCAGTCGGCTACCTGGGACTGGTCAGTCGGCTACCTGGGACTGGTCTATTTTGATAGCTGCCAGAATGATTTAAATCAAAAGTGGTTTCAAAGCTCGCCATCAGCTTTGAGTTCTAATTCCTTGCAAAGCAAACACTCGTCCATTTTTCCAAATTTCTGAGCACAGAAAAAACTTTCATAAATCAGAACAAATGTAAATTTATGTTCAGTGTTATCAATGTGTAGTTACAAAAATCGATTATTGTTTCGCGTTTTGAGCGTAACGGCTGAGAATTGCGATCATCCCCGAATTGACTACAAAGCACACTGACTGAAAGTGTTCCACAAAACATCATGCCTGCAGTAGTTGAAGCAGTGCTACAAGCTCTGTTTTCTGTCCCAAGCACTCTGGCTGCTTGCGAGAGGATCTTCGACATAAAGCGCATGAAGAACCAAAAACGTTCTCGTTAGGTTCAAAGAGCCCAAATAATTTGAATGAAGCGATTGATTCGCATCAAAGGTAATTGGCCAAATTAAATCGAAGAATTCTGATGTTTCGTCTATTCAAAAAAATGTAGAACGACACGCTAGAACCGACGATGTTAGCTTCACTGGTGGTCGCCCGCTCTACCCGAGAAGTTTTGAGGATATTACAAAGACAGTAATTGTTTTTTGTTTGAGCCTTGAGACAAGTGAGTTTACAACTAAGTTGAAAAATCGGACTATGTTTGAAATATGAAACGGTAATACTCCCAGGCCTACCAGTATCGCTAGATTTATTGGGATCCCGTATGACTAGCCCTTAGTTTGGACTCGCTTTTCAAGCCTATTGTTTCGACTACGAAACTAAACGGTAGTGCTTGCCCTTGCTTGGACAATCAAATGAGCTCGCGACTACTCAAAGTTATGTCTTGTCTGGTCAAGCTCAAGTGTTTAATTCCTCGAAAATCAGGTTGAACAGATCTCTTTCCAAGGAAACTTTCCACTTGATTTTTCAAAACTCCTGCAACAACAATCTCTTGTCTTCTTAATACTTCAGACTAGATGTGAAAACATATGTTGTCTCCAGCCTTGTCCATGACTGGAGAAGCTTATCAATAGAATAGGCTCTGTCTTTCATGACCAGAGCCAAAGTACGTTAAACACAGCTAATGATTATATACAATTAGATGTATCACTGCCGCTCCAATAGTAAATTACTATTTTTAAGACGGTGGGGGGGTAATATGGGGGACTTAGCTTCATAGTCGTCGCAGTGAAAGTGGAAGTGAATGAAGTATTTTCCAAGTACTGACAAACTGGAAGAGTTTATTTATCGCACAAGTTTAGATTTGATACTGCGAAAAATATATACGAAACTACGTCAGGTGAAAGACAAATTCGGTGAAGACTTGTCATCCCTTTGTTCACCTCCCGAGAATCCCCCACGTAAGTTATGACAGAAAACAACGAACATCATAATCTCTTAATGGTGATGAATCTTCAAATTAGTCACTGCCACAACAAATCCTCAGGGTCAACTTCAAAATCCCTCATCCAACCAGATTTTCAGACCCGGAAAACCCATTTCCCGAAATGAAGTCATTACTACAGCTTGTCATCCCTTTGTTTACCCGCCGAAAATCCCCCACATATGTTCTCCCAGAGCTGTGAAACTGTGAATTACCCGTATCTAAACGAAAGCCTCCTTTTTGAACCCTAGACAACAAAATCAACATACTATATAGTAGACACACGCCAGGTCACGATCGATACCACCCGCCAACATCTAGCCTTGAAAACCCCGTGCCGGCGGGTATTCACAATTTTCTGTGTGCATGGCGGGGAAGATAATTTCTCGTTCCCAAAGCTCATGGAACCAAGACAACATCACAACAACAACTTTCTCCAAGGGGCGACATACGAGGGTTGAATGAAAACATTAGGAAGCATGGTGTTTCGGTCAGTAACGAAAACGACAGTGGTAGTAACGGTTGAAAAATTTTTGACGTACCGCCGGGTAAGTAAGTACACAATCCCAAGAATAAAGTGCCGAAATAACAGAATATACCATACCGCACAGCACAAAAACTACAAGGAAAATTTACCCCATTCCAGACTCAACATTCGGGCGAACCGCACTACGCATGCATGGAATGGATCTCGTGGATTTCGGCTGCGAGGGGAGATTGTCGGCTAGTGTACACCTGTCGAGGGTCGGGAAAAGTGGTTGGTGGTGTATAGTGTTGTGTAATTGGACTTCAAATGGTTTGACCCTTCTCGTATTCAATTAGTGTAGTTGGAAATGATCTTTTGGCCCTTTCAGTTTAGCTGAAGAAAATACTGTGCAAATACTTCGGGTGAATGGCTGCAAATATTGTAACAAAAAGTTATTAGTTCTTGACAAATGTCTTTGGAAAAACACCGTCCGGTAAGAAAACACTACAGCTGCTATTCAGTATTTGCACTTCTTTTCATGTAATTGCAAAAGTTAACATCACTTTTAGTATGTGTTTATTTTGACAAAAAGTCATTACCTCAGGTTATGACAAAGGAAACAGTTTTGTTGCAATAAGTCTGACAACAGTTCTTTGGGAGAAACGACATATGGTTTCTGTGTATTTTCTTAAGGGAGGAATGTCGGCGAAATGCCGAAATGACTATTATTGACAGTACTCAAAGTTGCAGTTAACGATCTGTCGGAGAAGATTCTTTTATGATGGACAGCAAGGAGGCAATATTCTTGAAGATTTGGCAATTGGAAAAGTAGAATTTGAAGAATTTTGGCTCTTGTGTGGGGTCGAGAGTTCAGCAGTCAGAAGTCTAAATAATAGCCATTCGTTCAGCTTGGTGTCTACAACTTTCACTTGAGGAACCGGCAAAAATCGATATTCTCCACCGGCCTGGCTGACTGACAGATGTCACTTATTCTACTCTCCGATAGAAAGCATATAAATCTGAGAGAAACAGGAAGGAAGCGTGTGCCGAGGAGATATCAATGTTGTTTACTGATAAGAGAAGAGAAGAAGAGACCGGAAATGATCATCAGCCAAAGCTTTTACCAGAAGACCAAAGTAAATACAGCAGAGCTCATTTCGTATGACACTGAAGCCTATGGTTACAAGGAAGTTTTGCAAGTTTTACAAGTACCCGACAGGTGGTCCAGTGGCTGCTGAAAGTCAAACTTTGTACAATTAATGCGGCCAGAAGCTTTGAATTTGTCAAGCCCACGTGGCGCGTGTGGTGGCTTCTGTAAGTAAACGGAGGAAAAATTGAAGGCGGAGGTGGATTCAAAATGCTTTTAGCATTATTTTTGACAGACACAGATGCGAGACACGTGTATGGCCGTGGATCAAAAAGCAGGTAGAAAGCGGGTAAAGAATGAACCGGTTTGAAATATGACGTCAATCTAGATGATTTCGGATCTCATCTCAATGTAGAGTCTGACTATAGCGAATTGATGTAGAAACGTGGATGAATTGATGGTTTTTTTGGCATATCAAAAGACCTTGAACGAGTGAACGAAAAGTTACAAAACTGCAAGACAAACTTAACAAGTTGAAGATTTTGCTCCTATAGAAAGAACAAGAAGCTTAATCCTTGAGAAAATGCCCGGTGTCTAATTAGCGCTTGACGCTCCGCTCAACGGTCACGGTCGGTTAAGCGCACTTCGTTGGCTCTGAAAAATATGGGTGGGTCGCTGCCAGGAAGAGTAACATTTTAAGAATTGAGACGTTCATGCAGTTGCATGACAATCCCTTGAAGTTTTTAATGATATTCTTCAGTCAGAGGAAGAAGGCGAGAAAGATCTCTGTACATATGTGTCAAGCCTGCAGTACTGCAGTCCAACCCAAACCAAGCCTTACTTTTAGCTGGTGACTCACTAGGTCTCAGGTGTTGAAATGATCTCGAGTAACAAGTGAAACACGGGGCTGGTCAAATGTGTTCCATCTCCATCTCAAAGTCTGTAGTTTTAATGGCTTGATCCAGATATTTGGCTGTGGTCGTGTTTTGTGTTGTAGCTTTCAGCAGCGCCAAAAGTTGTGTCGGTCGGTGAAAGCCGTGTTGATATATTGGAGAAAGAGTTGGCTTGAGCTAAAACTTGAGCTAAACCATTTGGGAGAAAGAGCGCGCGGAAATAGCTTGTAGAGCTGGAGAAAGTGTAAAAGCTTGGAGTGAATCATATATAAACGAGCGCAGTCATTCCAGCAGTGGACAGGGCGGAAGGCACAAGTTATTGGAAAGAGGAAGTGGTCGTGTTCCGGTCAAACGCTTTTACAACGTTCAAGTTTATTAGTGCTAAACAGCTTCGGTTTGTTCACAGTTCAAAAGAAAGAGTCAAGAAACTTGTGGATAATTTCCGGGAGCTGAAGTGTAAGTTGCTTTTACTGTTGAGTTAGTGGAGAAATTGACTTGTTTTGACCGGAAATGTACGGAACAAGTCAAGCAGGAAAATAGCCGCGGCGATTTTGCCGAAATCCAAGCGACATGCAGTTGAAACCAGAACTTGAGAACCTGGTACACTTCATTAGTTGATTAAAAAATACATACACGGAAGCTTAAAAATATAGCGTGCTTTCTGCATCAGAAAACCCGGAAAGAATCAAGCCTCCTGGCATAGAGAAACGCGCTCTCGTTCTGCATTCTACATATATTGCCTCTGGATATTTATATATAGATAAATCAAGGAGGAAATTGGCTAGACCGCTTGGAGTGTGTTGACTGCAATGAATTTAATCGATACCGCAGATAGCCAATAGTAGTGTAATCGAGCCGGAAGAAACTGATGTCAGATTCCCGGCATTTTAATCAAGTTAAATAGTTAATATATATGCTGGACTGGAAAAAATTAAGAGTGAGATTCCACCTTGTCTATAGTTTGATTCACCGTAATATTTGGTGATGACGCCATTACGCCATTAAGGAAGATTCGTATCTGACAAGTTTTCCAAGGTCGAAGCGTATAACGAGTAAATCAATCATGATAAAATTGATTGTGTGTCATCAATCACAATCCATGTTTATATTTGTAGCTTCATATTGTTTGTGTGCTGAAAAAGTTGAATTTTTTGCTATATCGCGTTGCATAACAAACTTGAGGCTCAATCGTGCTCAGCTCACACAGTCAGTGCAAATACTTAGCAACTTTTTACTGCAAAATCGATTTTGCCGCTGCAAAACATAACTCTTCAGGAGTTTTCGAGCATAAGAGTTTGCTTCGGCTCTTATGTTTTCTGAAACAACTCTCAACCCTTCAGGCTTTTACCTCAGGTCAGGAATGGCAATGTTAAGAGTTTCTTGGTGCTCCACCGGCTCGGTTCGACGACTGCGATTTACCCGGGTGTCACATTATACTGGCTTGGCAGACGAGCGGAAGTCGGCAATTCTAGAGAGAAAGTTGTTGCAAAAAGCGAGCACAGTATAAGTCACACCTTTCCTAGGAGTTTGGCTAGAGCCGCAGCCGTAGCCACAGAACAGCTTTGATGCTAATGTTTTATGCACGACTATGAATTAAGCTTGATTATTGTAGTTGTTGGTTGCTAGCATCGGAAGGCGAATCTTTGAACAAAACACCGGCTTTTCCGACTGTGGCTGGCTAAAGTCAATTACTGCGATGGATCCAGTGAGTTTATTTACGGCTCGTAAAATACGAGGCGGGAGTGTCTGGCTAGACTGACACTTTAAGCAAAATGGCAAAAGTATCCAGTATCCATAGCTAAAGTGCACACCTGATCTCGGTTCTGTAAACGCATTCGCTTTTGAACGAGGGTGTGACTAATCCGGTTGCGAAAACGGACCTTTTTAAATAACGTTCAAGAAGAGAAGGTTTATGGCCATTTCGTGGAAGCCAGCAGGCCTCAACGACGACATGCCTCAAAACTCAAGACTCGTGCATTATTTACGCTTCAAGGTCAGACAGAGCTTATTGTCGGCTTTAAAGAAATATGCAAGAAATGCCGCGGCTGGAAGGCCTGGAAAAGTTAAGAATGTTGGAAAAGTCACGTCACGCCTTTAGTTTAGTTTGAAGCAAGGTGTGTTGTTGATCGCACTAAAAGTGGCTTGTCCCTTTATGATGGGATTAGGACCGCAACCGCATAGCAGAAAGTCTTGGGAGTTTCCTGGAAAAGTCTTTGATGACTAAACATGTCTGGAGTCTTGAGTCGAGTCCGAACTTTCTTGAGCTTTTGGACAACAACGTTTTAATAATTCAACGCTAAAGTAAGTGAGGCAAGAATACATAAACAAAGATGGCTACAAGATCAGAGAAGCTCAGTTTTGAG
The DNA here is from genome assembly GCA_034698345.1 of Sphaeridia pumilis. Classification (NCBI taxonomy): domain Eukaryota; kingdom Metazoa; phylum Arthropoda; class Collembola; order Symphypleona; family Sminthurididae; genus Sphaeridia; species Sphaeridia pumilis. Next base: position 18,069 of record JAQGBJ010001302.1, on the reverse strand, counting down.
TTTTTGAGACTGTAGATGTTTATACAGTAAATTTGGCGAAAATAGGAGCTAATCTTGAATGCAATTTTGATCCTTGTTTATGACAGCTTATGTTAATGTGTTAACTTCCTGTTTTTGCAGAACACGCGTTAGATGGCTTGAAGGCCGTAAAAATGATTCGTCGACACTTTATGACAGAGGCATGTTAGACAAGTCTTATGATATTTTCAATAAGCTCGTTGTACCATTTAGCTGGTGTTGTTTGTGTACTTTTGGTCGACCGATAAAAATCCTGATGACAAAGTCATTCTGAGAACAACAGTGACTGACTGATCGGCGGGACGGGCGGATTGGAATTTGCGCTAGATAAGAAGAGCACCGGATATTCACTTCAGAAAGTCATGTATTCAGGTCATATGCAGCTGTGGTTCAAAGTGTTCAATATTACGTTGTTTGAGTCCTGAAAAGTTCTGACTGACAGTGGGATACAAGATACAACAAGAGGTAATTCATGTAGTGATGACTCAATTCAAACTGCATTTTTAGTGTTGTGGGAGGAACCAATGACTTTACTATGTAATCAAGTTGTAGTGTTAAAATGCAAGTACATCAGATGTTTCCATCTGATTGAAAGCGAACTATCGATCGTTTGAAGAACGCTGAACTGTAAGCCCAAGGAGGAAACCTGAATCTGATCTTGTTCAAGCTTTTACGAGTTGTCGTAGGTGTTGTTTTGTGTAGGCGTCTGCTACTAATTGAAAAACTAGTGCTAATTAGACGAAGAGTCTTTCAAGATCCTTGTTTGTAAACTTGTTAACTGAAGCTGCGGAGCGTGACAACAAGTTGCCACTTCAAAGGCGTTGATTTGAGCTGAGTTAGCGAGATGATCAACAGGACTTGTCTTTAGTATTGAACTGGTGAGTTGATGAGTATGGCATTGATTTTGCAAAAAACGTGAACTTTTGAAGATTCAATTTGATGATCAATCGTGTTCCATGTCTGTCCAAGCTCTCTGATAATGTAAACATGAGGCGAATCTGACTCTGTCTGATTACTACAAGGTTCATTCTACACACACAAAACACTGCTCAAAGAGGGAGTGACGTCCACAAGTTTTTTAATTGAAATTCAACCCTCTGGAACCAAGTGGAAATTGCTCTTCTGCCTTTGTGTAGTAACAGTAAATGTAGCGAGGATGTTCATAATACTGTTGGATTTGGATTGAATGTGTAAACTTGCTTATAGCAAATTACATTTGAAATTACTATACAGAGTGAGATGCAATTCAGCTTGTGGCCTGAATTGAACGATTCTATCGCGTGTATAAAGTGTTAAAGCAAGTTGAAGATGAATGTTGATGAGTGTTGTTAGTGGGGGTGGTGAGTCACTTTAACTTGGCTCCAAGGAAGACAGGCTTGGCACAAGGTTATGAAACAAGCAGTGAATAATACAGAATATTAAATGCACGAGGAGAGTACGATTATGAAATTGAGTGTTGAAATATTTATAATTTTGAAAAATTTCAAAAAAGTTAAAAGGTTTTGAAAGTGTGAATGCTGAAAAATGTAAACATTGAAACAGTGGGCGGGTGGAAGAAAATCAAAGTGTTTGTTTACATGCCAAGGAGCTCTGGAGACTGGAGCGAGAGCCCCTTGAAGGGAGTGTGGCGCGCGGGAAAGATGCGGAGGGTTTGAACTTGTCCAGTTACTGTGGTGCGGATATAGGAGATTTTCTTGTTGTGGTTCAGATGAATGAGTGAACGTAGTGAAAATGACGGTTATATAAAAACGGAAAGTTTTAACGGTTTTAACGGTGGAACACGCTTAATTTGTACAGAGGTTTTGATTTTTAAGCGAGGGAAAAGTGTAAGTTTTGGTGTTTTGGGCGCTGAAGTAAGAAAAGTTGCTTAGGTTTTAATGATATAACGGAAAATCGGGAGCTTGCACATGTATAATTTTGTATCTTTTTCCGTTACAGGTCAACCTGAGACAACGCTCAACATTTTGTTTGGAATTAGCAAGTCAAGGACCAAGGTTGAAGATCAAAAGTTGAACCTGAAGCTGAACTTGGAGTTGGACTAACTACAGTGAAAAATTCAAGAGACCAAGACGACATGTCATTAGGCATCGGGCCAGAAGAAGAAGAGCCATAAGAAAATTAAGGATTGTGGATTGCACAATGTGGAAATTGTCGTTTGCTCCTTTCGTCGTCTGATGAGCCTCTAATGAATTTGGTGACTTGCTGATTATGGATGGTGGTGGTGGCGGCTGTTGGAGAGTAGAACGGCAGATTACTAGTTTTAGCCAAGAGTCCCGAACCCGGGTATTTGAGCGCCAGTACAGTAGATCCTACCGAGTGGGAAAGAGTGAGAAAGAAGAGCTCGTGAGGCAACTGAAGTTGGGCACACCATCGGTAAGTTTCAACAACCTTTATGCATCCTTCCACTAATAAGATTTTGCTAATGCCTGCCGACTGGTACTAAATGATAAGGTGTGGATTACTAATTTTGCAGTTTGGATAGATAAGGAAATGATCAAGAGAGAGGCTAGAATGGCGCTTACTACAACATCCCAGTCGTGCTGGGAATATTAAGTATTCATAGACGCTGATAAGAAAGACAATCAGACGGAAGCTATTTTAGACGTGGAAGCAATATATTTGCTCATAGCATAGCAAGCTAAAAGGCTGTTGCAGAGGAGTTCAAATAGGCGTAGCTGAGTATGGGATAAACGAGGTTTTACGAATTCCTTGTGTATCTTAAGTTTTGAATGGAACGTGGATAGTGAATAGTGTCATTAATACATGTGAACGCGTGTGTAATAATAGCGATTGGAATTTCCTGTGTGAGAAGGTTTCCAGAGAAATGCACATGTGGTTTTTGGCAAAAGCCGTGAACTAGCCAAAAGATTGCAGAGGTTGGGCTATTAAAGAGGTGACTAGTTTGAGAGATATTTGAGCAAAAGGGTGTGAAATAGTGGAAACAGTCGAGTTATTTGTAGTAGGTCTGAAGTAAGCTCTTTGATACCGAATTCTTTTGGGTATGAATGAGTAAAACTAATCAAATTGTCGTTTCCTTCGTTGCAGATACTCGGAACAACCATGGAAGGGATAAATGAAGGCAAGGAAGCCACTTTGAGTCCTGCAGAAATGCTCAAGCTCAAGATGGAGCGGATGAAGATGGAAAACGGTGCGTCGATGGGAATGTTCAAAGAAATGAGTTTCAAGGGATTCGGAGAGCTGGGAAATGCTACAACAACGACGAACATGAGTGGAAGACTAGGACAAAGTTTTGACGGAATGGACCAGTTTATGAGTGGAGGCTCCTTGCTGCAAAGCAATGGATTCAATATCGCGTCGTCTATGAGGAGTCAACGAGCTCAGATGTTTGCAGCTTCCCGGTCGGCTACGGTTCAGAGTGCAACTTCAACAGTGTCAGGATCATCAAATAATGGCGCATGGGTCAGTGTTGAGGGTGAAAACTTGAAGGAAACAGTAGAAGCGTCGTCAGTAGTAGCAAGTGCGAGTAACATGAGTTCATCAAGTAGTGTGACAGCTAAAAGTGTAGGACTAGTTGACATAAAGGGTATGGGCATGACCCGGAGCTTCTCGTCGTCAGCCGGCTATCCGATGCCGGGTCAAAAAGCCACAAGCCAAAACGGACTTTCCAGAATACCGGATTCACCGGATGACGTGGATGATATCAAAGACGATTCCATCCCATCGTTACAGAATTTCGTCTCACCATTTAGAAGGCCTTTCGGGTTTCGCAATTACGACAGGCCGTTGTGGAATGACCTTGCGGATGGTTTCAAAGACAGTTATAGAATGACGTGGGATCCTTTACTGCATCAAAATATCAAGAGTTCAACTAGTCAAATGCAATTTAGCGCATCACAACGCACAGTATTCCAAAGCATTAATGGGGAAGTTCGGTAAGTGTGGGAAATGGGAACATTTGCTGAATCCAGAAAAAAGAGATGGGAATTTTGTGAACTAATAGCCTTGTTTGTTGCAGGACGTTCCAAGATCAAAATCAAAAGCTCATTATGCGTCAGTCGTATGGTGCTTCAGAATCCGAGTCAGAAGATGATGACGACGATGACCCGAGAATGCTAACGTTTGAAATTCGCAAAGGACTGCCGTACCAGCCCAAGTTGGCTATTCGTGATAAGCCGGAATATCCGCCGTCAGAATCTTATTGTACAGACGATAACAGTTCACTCAGCACAATCTCACAAGACAATGATAGAGACAGGTAATTGATTGATTGCCATGTTTTGATCTCAAGGCATATTCGAGAATAACTTATGACGGTCTATGTTGCAGCGTGTTGTCAGAAAGAACTGTAATCTCTCCACCCGTAACCCCGGAGCACAAAAGGTGTCACAAAGTTGCTCAGGAGCTGCTGACGACAGAAAGGACGTATGTGAGGATTCTGCATTTGATAGACCAAATGTTCCATTTTCGTGTTGACCAGGAAAATAGAGCACAGCAAATGTTCCCGCCGGAAACCGTTACCCAAATGTTCTGTAATATCAAGTCATTATACATGTTACATAACGATCATCTGTTACCGCAACTAGAAAAAAGACTGGGTGGTTGGGAAGAGGATAATCCTAGAATTGGTAAGTTGGAACAGATATATTCGCAAATTAGAAGTATTTCACAACAGTCCTAATCAGCATGTTTTAATTCTAGGTGATATTATGAAGAATTTTGCTCCATTCTTGAAGATGTACTCGGAATACGTGCAGAATTTTGACAACTCCATTAACTTAATTAACCTGTACAAAGAGAAGAATTCCAGATTTGCAAAGATTATCAATGAAATTCAGGTTCGTGGTATTTAATCTGAATTGAGCCTATTGAAGTCAGTTTTACGTGAGAAATAACGATTTTTTCTTTCGTTTTCAGCAAACGGAAGCTTGTGCCAACTTGCCAATTCAGCACCATCTAATAGGTCCAATACAGCGGATACCACGGTATCGGCTGTTGCTTGAAGCTTATCTGAGAAAGTTACCTGAAGACTCGGTAGACAGGCCAGATACTGAAGGTTAGTACAGTAGCAATTATGAGATTATTTATTGATTCCATTAAATTTAAAAATCCAACCGATTTTATTTCTTTGCAGAGGCCTTAGAGATTGTTTCAAAGGCTGCGACACACGCAAATGAAGCAATGCGGCGCATTGCTCATTTCAAAAAGTTACTGGAAGTGCAGGAACAAGTCAAAGGCGCTGTTGATCTCGTCAGTCCAACCCGAGTGCTACTAAAAGAAGGAAAGATTTCCAAGATATCGGCTAGATCTTCTGACCATCAGGAACGGTATATTTTTCTGGTAAGTCGTTGACTTGGTGTACATACATAAAGTTTAATATGTCAGTAATGGTCAAAGAATGAACTAGAGTTTTTATTTGCAGTTCAGCGACATTCTTCTTCTTTGTTCAATGCGACCCATGGCAAACCGTATGATTTCTTCCTCGCCATACCAGCTACGAGCAAAACTCGACGTTGCCGAAATGACTGTAAACGAAGGCGACGACTTGGAAGTCGTAAACACTTTTTATATTCAAGACCATAACAAAAGAATTGAACTTTACACTGCGACAGCTGAAGAAAAGAAGAGTTGGATGGAAGCAATGTGGCAAGCAAGAATAGACTTGATGGAACGTAAATCTTCTCTACGGCTCGGTTCAATCAGCCCTGCCGAAGAAGACCTGGGGATCAAACAACCGGCTAAAATCAAGAGCGACTCCGTCAGTAAATGTATGGAATGCCATACCTCGTTTAGTATGCTCAAACGACGGCATCATTGTCATGCTTGCGGAAGTGTAAGTATCGCAACCTTTTGAGATTAACAGTAACGTCATCTGGCCTTGCCAGCCTGATCAAATTGCACACAAGTACTTTTTCTGAGTAATGAGTCTTACGTAAATTGATTTGAATAGGTGGTTTGTGCCAAATGTTCGGGTGCCAAAGTACCGTTACCGTATGCTGGGGGCAAGTCATGCCGTGTTTGCAAGACCTGTAAGACTGTTTTAGAAGAACGAACCTCTGACAAAAAAACTGACAACAATTCATCATGTTCCTCTCCGGACGATACAATGAATCGTGTTCAAGGGGTGCTAGACGTAAGTTATCATTTGACACTGTTCAAAACCAAAACCTGTGGAGTCTGATCTAACAAATGCATTTTTGTGTTGGATAGGTGCCAGCATCAGCTCCGTCAGTGACATCGGGTAATCTGAATCTAAAGCTAAGAGGAAAGAAGGAATGGACGCCACGGTGGCTTGCGCTCCGAAGTGATTTCGTCCTCTACTGTTATGCCAAGGACACCGATAAACACGTCAGTTGAAAAATATATACTTGCAGCATGTGCACATCTCATATTTCTGTCCCCCCTGATTACATTTTGCTAATGAATTTGTTTTGGTAAACAGGCCATGACCGCGACTCCGCTACCGGGTATCAACGTGGCTATGGCAGACACTCTACCGAAATCCGAAACCAGCTCCTTATCTAGTTCAGAACGAGATCGAACTTTTCGCGCAGCACATGAAACGGGGCGGAAGAGCTACTTTTTCATGGCCGGAAGCCGAGAAGAGGCTTTACAGTGGGTTCATGTACTTCAAATGGCCAGTAAAGCGGAACTTGAAGTTCCGACCAGCGAGAGTAACGGGAAAAGCGGCCAATAGGATTCGTCGATGAAGCAAAAAGCAACATATCACCTTCTTTAATTTAATTTTACAGTGCATTTAATTTAATTTACTGTTGATTAGGGTAGAGAGCATATATATAGATTACCGTAACGAGACAGTTACCATGATTTTATTTATTTTTCTAACTTTAGTGTGGAAATGAGCCTCTTGACCCTGAAATCACCTCAACCCATCGCTTGAATAACTTTGTATAACTGATAGTAATGTTTTTGTTTGCCAATAATGTCATTGCTTTCCCACTATTGTATCCCATGCTACACCACATAACCCTATAGATTTTTGTAACCCGTAAAGGCCTATTATGTACTTGTAGGCTACAAGTTGTAGCAGAGAGATTTACATGGTTTGCCTCAGCAGCTTGCCTCTGAATTGGAAAATGTGATACTAGGATATCTGTCATTGCTGTATTGGTACTAGACTTGCTTGAAGCTTGATGTTTTTCAAGAGCACGGTGCGTAAATTCGCTTTTAGTCAGAAAATACTGTTTTGTGCAGGAAAGTGTGAGAGATTATGTTGATCATATGTCTAAAGAGGGAAATTGTGGGCTACGGATCGAGTCACTGATTATAGCTAAAACACTTGGTTGTCACCGATGTCATATTTGTATGTAAAAGACTAAATAGAACGTTTGTTCACTTGTATTTTTAGAGACAGAGAGTAAAGGATTGATGAGAAGAGACAGGACGTTGTGTACGTAGAAATCCATGTATATCAGCTATTGACGAAGGTCGCGCGACATTTTCCGCTGATTCTGTACATATTCCAAAGCTAAATCCAGTTAGTCAGCGGATTGCCCAAGAAAAGTATGAGATGATCGGATGGATAATGTTGACTCATAGATTAAGAATCTTGTGGAAACTGTAAGACATTGGCTATTCTTGGAGGTTTCCAGCAAAAGGTCTTTAAAATAGATAACAAGTTCAACCTTCATTTATGTATCGTCTTATCGTCTCAGACGTATAAAGTTAACGTAAGTTGCCTTAAACCTTTACAGTTGTGGTGCTGGCGCGAGCTGTTGGAATACATAGTGAATCTAATTGAAAATTTGTGAAATTTCAGTCAGCCATGCTCTCAAAGCAAGGACACAAGTTTCTTCGGATCGGAGAAGCCTTTACGAAGAGGGCGCTCAAGCACACAAGCAGCAAAGTTGGTGTCTTGTCAGTACCTTTTAGCGAAGGACAGCCGAAAGGGGGCGTTGAGCGCGGGCCCAAGTTGCTTAAGGATACTGGATTCATTGAAGACCTTCGTGAAAGTAAGAAGTGTTTCAATTTTAGACATGTTTTCTATAATTTTTATAATTTCGAATTTTGTGTCTTTCAGTTGGCGTGGACGTTAAGGACTATGGCGAAGTTGACTTTACTGGAATCCACGATGGAGAGCCTATGAAGCACCCAGTGTTGAAGAACATAAGCCCAGTTGGACTTGGAAACAAGAAGGTACGGAATTTTTGGCGGGAAACTTTTTGACTTATAAAATACCTCGAGTACTATAACAATCTCTTGAAATGGTTTCAGATTTCAGAAGCCGTCACAAAAGTACTTCGAGACAACCGTTTCTGCCTCAACCTCGGCGGCGACCATTCGATGGGCATCGGAACAGTCCACGGCGCCAGCGAAGTCTACGGCGAAGACCTGAGCGTCGTTTGGGTTGATGCGCACGCCGACATCAACACGCCCTCTACCTCCTGGTCTGGTAACTTCCATGGGATGCCCGCCAGTTTTTGGATCAAGGAACTTCAGCCCTATGTTGCTAAGTTGGCGCCTTTTAGTTGGGTGACTCCGAGGTAAGGCTTCAGTTTTTTAATCAAATATACGTGTTTTTGAAGTTTGAATTGATGCCAATTTTGTGGTCCTACAGAATCAGTGCAAAAAATGTCATTTACGTGGGACTTCGTGACGTCGATGCTTATGAAAGGTCAGTTTTTCGAAATGCTCACTTTTAGGGCCTCAGACCATGGTTTTTAAAAAAACTTCTTTCGTCCTAGGAAAATCATTGATCTCCTTGGAATCAAGGCCTATAGCATGAAGGAAGTCAGCAGTTTGGGAATCGAAAAGGTCATGGAAATGGTCCTGGACCAAGTGTGTCCAGGAGGTCAAGACAGACCCTTCCATCTCAGCTACGACATTGACGCTTTGGATGATTTAGAAGCCAAGTCTACAGGCACTCCTGGTAAGCGCGGCGGCGCTTACAGCGCCGCGCGCCGCTGCGCGCGGTGGAAGAAGCATGCACTAACGCAACTTTTCTGAATTACAGTCCCTGGTGGCCTCACCCTTCGAGAAGGTCTGACGGTCGTCGAAACTCTGCGCGATAGTGGAAACATGGTCAGCATGGACCTGGTCGAAGTGAATCCTCTGATTGGAAGTGACGCCGATGTTGAACGAACTGTCAAGGCCGCAAGGCAGGTTCTTCTTCACGCTTTTGGATACTACAGAGGTGGGATCGCCGTAGAAGACGTCCAGTTGCCAGTAGCCCTAAATTAGTACACAAAGTGCGTCTGACTTGCTAATAGGAATGTGATGGAGACTAATGGTTTCAAGTTTACATCGTTCCAAAGTTACAACGTAAATTTTCTAAGAATCCAAACAAAGTCCATGGACAAATTGGCTTCAGAATCACTGTGTCAGTTTGAATCAGAAGCGACATTTCTACAAAGTTCAAGTTGCTTTTATATATACTCTTTTGAATGTCAAGACGCAATTTGTTTTGATAAACCTGCTGAATAAAAAGTGTTATTGTTTACAACAACTACGATCAACTAAACAACGCCTATTCAGTTTCATTAGTTCAAGTGGCAATTGGTCAAGTCAAAAGTTGTTTCATCCAAAGCTATACGCCAGAGGCTAAAAATATATAAGCTTAAATGCTCTTGAATTCCGCAGCAGTAGTTCCCAGTAGCAAAGTCAACAGTTTGCCAATTTCATGACATCACCTTTCTCACCATTCAAGCAGCAAAAAATCATCAAGAACATTGTAAAACATGGCAGTTTTATAACAGTTTGTCGGTTTTTAATAGAACTCCAGATTGCCCAAATATTGACCTTGAAACCCGGGCTTTATGACCATCATCGCCAGAACTAGAACCGCAAAATCGCCTGGGAATTGCTTAAATTCGTTAATGCAACTACAGGATCAAATGAAACAATTTTGTACTGAAGAGATGAAGCGCAATTTGTCCACTTGACTTCAAGTGGTTAATAGGCCGAAATGGCATCGTTATTCCGCCTCCAGAAGAGCAAATTCCAAAGAGGGGACGAAACTGGAATGATTAATGCATACATGGCATGTATTGTCATATGAGGAAAAAATACAAAGAGAAGAAGAGCTTGTTGGAAAATATCTCGTCTGATTCAAGCGGCAGGATTCACGCTTGTTATTGCTGCTCGTTTCGTTGTCCAATATATTTTTGGTACCATCAGAGAGCCTTTGGCGGTAGCGATTAAAATTCAAGTTTCTCTTCTCGTCCATATACTGTGACTCTTATGGAGCTGAAAGTTACGTCAAGTGAAACGATGACTTTTGTTTCCTCTCAAATGATGGACAAAAGAGTGAGATTTTTTCACGAGCCGCTGGATCTCGTATAAATTGACTGGGATGGAAGGCAGTCGAGCATCAGAATTCAGTCGACTGACAGCAGGACTGGATCAACTGGTTTTGGCTATTGGCAAAAAAGACGTCTTGAAAGTGTGTATAAATAGGATCAAGTTTCTTGTTGGGTAAGCCAAACAAGGGTAAAAAATCTGTGGATTTTGAACAGGACAATTTAGCAGATTCGCCAGATTGCTTATTTCGAGGTGCTAAATTCCCGGGAAGTCTGGCGTTTTTTGTTGTGTTTGGCAAAGGCGGGGATTAGAGTTTTTTGCTGTCTTTTAATGGTTGTGGGTTTTGTATCGAATTACTAAAAGTAAATGTGCTTTGCTTATAGAATAGAGAAGCTTTTAGCAAGACGACGAATCGAGTTGCAGGCCCAGTTGCGCTTCGGTGTTGGTTCAAGAAAGACTTGTTTGGTTTTTCAGGTTTACAAGATGGACCGAATTTTGGTGGTTTTGATTTTGGGGGTGACTGTAGTGAGGTAAGGGATTTTTTCGAAATTTTTGAAGAATTAGAAAAAGCGGGAAATTTGAAGAAAAACTGATCTATGATGTATTCTTCTAGCGCCCAAAGAGCCGCTTCGAACCCCCGAGGCCAAGAAGCGCGAAACATCCTGAACGCGATGTTGGCGGAAGGGACTTATGATAGTCACGTGTCTCCAAAGGGTAAAGAATATTTTTTTTTAAAAATCCGCTAGGGGGCGTTTGAGGCGGTTGAATTTATAGATAAACTTGGCTTGTTTTTCAGACAATGGAACGCTAGTGAAAATAAACATGTATGTGCGAGACATGGACATTGTCGACAAGCCTAGAGGAGTAAGTTGAAAAAGGGTCAAATTAAAATGGCGGGTAATTTGAATTTTAGTAAACTCGATGGCTCGGTTTTTCTGTAGGAACTCCATGTTCAGTTGGTTCTGAGGCAGAGTTGGAATGACCCGCGCTTGGCTTTTGGGAGGAGCAATCCAGGTAATGGAGCGCCACCTAGCGGTGGCGTGGAGGCGTGGGGTTTGGGCGGGAGTTTTAAATTTTTGATGATTTTGTGTAGGGGTGACGTACTTGCTTCTGACGGAAAACGAAGTCAACAAAGCCTGGAAGCCTGACCTGTTTGTAACGAACGATTTGGAGGCGTCGTTGCATGATTTCGCTGTCGCTAACACGTATATGCGCATTTATCCCAATGGTGACTTGATATACAGTCAGCGGTAAAAAGAAAATGTTTTTCAAATTTTTGGCGGCAAATTGAAAATTTTGAATGGAAAATTTGATTTTTAGGGTGAGTTTGAAGCTCCAGTGCCACATGAACTTCAGAAAGTTCCCCTTGGACACCCAAAACTGCCCTGTGAAATTGGCGAGCTGTAAGTAAAAGCTTAATAAGATAGCCTTCGAAAGAGCGGGTAAATGAGCGGGAGTTTTTTAAAATTTTCAGACGCCCATACCGATGAGCACATCATCTTCGACTGGGACACTGATCCAGTGCAAATTAGCAAGGCTATCGGAGAAACCGTGAGACACTTGAAGCTTGTAGGCCGTAATGACTCCAGATGCGATTCTTCCACTAGGACTGGTGAGTATTTTACCATATTTTAAAATTACCGCCAAAATCACAAGTTCAAAATTTACAAAATTTCAAAATTCCCGCCAAAATCAAAATGATAAAATTTTACACAATTTTTGAAACCTCGCAGGCACCTACAGCTGCCTCACAACAACGTTCGAGTTCCAACGCAAACTCAACTACTATTTGATGAACGTCTACATCCCCTGCCAAATGCTGGTCATCGTCGGCTTCTTGGCCTTCTTCCTGGAGCCTTTGAACGCGGTTGCCCGTCTGATCCTGACCTTGTCAACGCTCTTTGTCATGTGCATCCAGGTGACCGATATCGGCCACAACTCTCCCAATGTTGACTACACCAGAGCGCTCGATGTGTGGACCGGAATTTGCCTGACGTTCGTCTTTGTCGCTCTCATCGAATCTGTCGTTGTCAACTGCCTCGCCCGTAAAGAAGAAGAGGCTCGTAAACGTGCTGGAATCACTGCTGCCGCCACTCCGGAAGCGCAAGGTCTCAAGGGCGATGGAAAGGGAACGTTGCAGCGCTTCGAACGCTACTGGTCGCGCCTGCGCGAAAGGTCGCAGAAGATCGATGGCGCTATGCGCATCGCGTACCCTGTTGCCTGGGTTCTGTTTGTTGTCGTCTACTTCTTGGGCTACTCTTTGTAAATAGTGAGGAGATGGTTGTCAGATAGTTAGTAGTTAGTGGGCGGGAAAATTTGAAAATGTGGTTCACGCCAGGTGGCGCGGGCGTTTGTTGTATAAACGGTTGTTGCTGTTTAAGTGTTTGGTGAATGCGAAATGTAATTGGTTTTGAAGGTGTAATAAATTGACGCTTTGAGCATCATAAAATTCAAAATTATGCTGAACTTTCGTGCCGTTTGAATAACATTTCTAGAATCAAGAGCTCCTAGTAGTTCGAATCAGCGCTTTCGTTTCCGATAGCTCTACGACACCATGCGAACTTGAAGCAGCGCTAGACTGGGTTGTTGAAGAATCTTTCGAAGGCAAATAGACTGGAACCAACAAATTACTGGTCCGTAAAAATGAAGTGTTTCTACCAGTTCCAAGTTTCGTAGAGCGGGAAAAAAGACGTTCAATTTCGATTAAGTGAACTTCGGTCGTGGGCAAACGCTTTTTGGCAGTGGACAGCAGCGGGTTAAAAAATGACGACTCTCGTTGGATTTCAAGGCATCGCCTTGCAAAATTCCGTGGCGCTTTTGAACATTAACTTCCTTGTTCCGATAGCCTTTGTTCCGATTCTCGTAATCTACGATATTAGCGGGAACATGTTTGATTTAGAAACGATCTCAATCCCGTTGGTACACGTCAAATTCGTAAACGTTCCTGCGGTGCCGAGTCTTCACTACGACAGAATCTCACTGACCGGGCCAAAGCTTCGATCACTCGTTTGCGCTTTTGGTTTTGGAAACTCTGACACTGACGAAAAAACTAAAGAGGGCCAAAATATGTGTTTTGGATACAATTGCACGTTAGGACAACTGGGATCAACGAGGAAGACAATTTCCGGAACAATATTAACTTTTGGTCCTCAATACAACATATTCTTTCTCCAAGATCCAGTGCAGGAAACGCTGCACCATCCGTACGACAAAGGATTTGGTTTCCTGCGGCCTGGTTTGTTCAGTTTTTTGTTCAGCCATACGGATTCATTCATTACTTTAATGAACGTTTCAGCGCATCATTCACACATGGACTTGGCTGCAAGCAAAGTGCAACTCGTTTGCCTAGCATGCGGCGAAAACTGGATCCGTAAGCGCGAATCGAACCAACTTGAAGAAACGTTCTTCAAGTTCCAGGACAGCGAGACTTTCTGGACTGAGCTCGGAGAGGCGGTAAATATTGCGACTTTGAGCGGGAGGAAATTGCACTGGTCTTACGATTCGAGCTACTACGGCCGAGAGAGTTTTGTTGGATTTTGGACCTGCGAAGATTATGAAAAGTTTGTGTATCAGCAGCGTCTTTACAACTTCGCTTCTGTGGAGCAACAATTCCGATATTCACTGTTTCCGGAAGAAAATTCTACCGTTCTGCTAGAGCGTTGTAAGGAACAACCGTGGTTCAGTCATGATAATGTCAGGTTCCGGAATAATTTTGTCGCCTATTCACTCTCGTTGATTTATGGGAAGCCGCTGGAGACATTTGACGAGGCATTCATGTTCATTACTGACCAAAACGTGACGTCGAAGCGCTACGCTGCTGACCTCTACCTCAAAGCGTTCGATGCTGGAAGTTGGATTTCGATTTTTTTCGCTGGAGGAGTCACATGCGGGGCGCTGTCGATGCTCGTGAAGACATCGAAGATGAGGCGCATGCGCAGCTTTTGGGACTCGATGCGCTACTTGGGCGCATTCTTTCTGGACCAATGTCCGTCAGCTTTGCCGTTTCAAGACGCTGCTGTCAGGTCAAAAAAGGCGCTGCTTTTCATGGTTGTTCCTTGGATGATGGCGATTCTGATTTTGTCTAACGGCTTTCGAGGAGTCATGAAGTCCAACTACGTCAACAACTTTCCGTACAAGACGAATCTTGAGGGTTGGGGAGACATGAACGTTTTTAGCTTCTTAACGCTCGTTAATGACAGAAACTGTAAATCGGTTAGAGATGTCCCAACGAGAATTCACGCTCTCGATGAAAGTTGGATTTGGTGGGCTGCAAACGGTCGTCAATCAAAAGATTGGTGTCACGGAGGCAACCCGGAGAAAGGCAATCATTTTGTTGAACTGATGACTGCCTCAGTACCTTCAAACAGTTTCGAACTAGCCGATTTCGACACGTGGTTCAAATTAGGACATGAGATGGCAGACGAACATCAAAAAAAGATTCTTGGTGCTGTTGAACTTGATCTTGTACAATATTCAGTCGTTTGTGTAAGCAACTTCACCCAGTATTCAAGCTCGACGTATCACGAAAGTGTCGCAAAATGGAGAGAAACTTTCCAGACCGACCCTAGCTGCTTCAACACTAGTTTCAAGACCGTTTTCGGCACTCTTGAACCTTGCGATCGCAGCATCAACTGCTCTTTTAGATATGGTTACACAAATGGCGAGCATTTGGTCCAATCGTTTTGGATGACGCGAAATCATGAATCGGCTTGGGTGATTCGCAAGTCTGAATTTCCGTGGTATTGGAATCTTTTCAAAAAAGCAATGGTCAAGGATTCTGGGGTTCAGTTCGCGCACACTGGTGGCGCTGAAGTAGCGCGAAAGACAAAGCGCGCCATCTATGAACGGAACGACTCGCCGGTTTTCATCTTCGTCCGACATCGCTACATGAAGCCCGCGAACTGGATGATCAAACGGATTTATGGGATTCAAGAGTCGGGAATCTTCAACCTGTGGTACAAATGGGACGCGATTTTGAGGCCGCCTGTCAACGAATCGCTCAACGAAGAAGTCTCGGAAACCTTCGACGAAGTCAGAGAGCTGAAGCTGACGGATCCCGGAATCACATTTCTCTTCATTGTTGCTATTGGCTTGAATTTGATCTCCGTGTTAATTTTCTTCATCGAAGTTGTAATTGCGTTTGGTTACGTACTCTAAATTGTCAATGTCGATAAACTGTGTAATCATAAGCAAGTCAAGTGTGACAATGGAGCTCACACTAGGTGGCGCGAGGGTTGTAGCTGTTGAATACGAGTGCGCTTGATTATATCCTGTTGATATTTGATTGATGCATTGAAATTGTAAGCGGATTTGGACTACATATAATAAATTCACGCTTCAAGGATCAAAATATTCAAAAATTATGCTATACTTTCCCGCTGATCCTTACATTGTACATAAAAACATTCTAGTACCAGCCTTCCGCGTCGCTAATTTACGAAATTTGTTTTCTTCATTGTTTTGTAAGTATGGCATAATGTTTGTACTTAATCAACATTCGCCAAATTGGATTTTGAATTTAAGGCGGCAAAATCCTCTTGAAACTTACTGACTGAACTGTTGACGTTCAAGGGTGAATGAGCAGGTTCCCAAGAAAATCACTCGAGTGTAAATCAAGCATTCTTGAAGTATAAGTTTCGCACATTTGAAGTTTAATTTCAATCGTCGTGTGAAGCCAACATCTGAACAACATGATGAAAATTAATTTCCGCAGTGCTTCGACAACGGGGAAACAAGATGGCGAATTCTGTCGATGCTCAAGGCATCGCCTTGCAAAATCCGGTGGCGCTTTTGAACGTCAGCTTCATTGCTCCGATAACTTTTGTTCCGATTCTAGTTTTCTATGAATTCAGTGGCACCATCTTCAATTTTGAATCAGTTTCAATCCCGTTTTTGCACGTTAATTTCGTTACTGCTACTGCGGAGCCGAGTCTTCTTTACGACAGAATCGGACTAACCGGACCAAGACTTCGGTCGCTCGTCTACGCTTTTGGTGTTGGAAACTCTTACACCGATGAAAAAACTGAAGCGGGCCCAAACACGTGTTCGGATGACGACTGTTTCCTCGAACGAGTAACATCAACAAAAAATGCAATTTCCGGAACAAAAATAACTTTTGGTCCTCAGTTCAACTTGTTCTTTCTCCAAGATTCAGTACCGGAAACGATCGAACAGCTGTTTAAAGATTACTACACGCCTCTTGGTTTCCTCGAACCTTTGCTGAGAGACACAGATTTGTTTATCTCTTTTCTCAAAGTTTCCACCTTGAGTCATTTTCCTGGAGGACAAGTACAACTCGCTTGTCTCGCATGCGATGAAAACTGGATTACCAGCAGCGGCTGGAACCAACTTCGGGGAACATCTTTCGAATTCCAGGACAGCGACACCTTTTGGGCTGGATTTGGACAGGCTGTCGATATTGTAACTTCGAGCGGGAGGAAATTACATTGGTCTTACGATTCGAGCTACTACGGCTTAATGTGTGATGTCCAACGCTGGGATTGCGAAGCGTATGAAAAATTTGTGACTCAGAAGCGTCTTCACAACTTTGCTTCTGTGGAGCATCAATTCGGGTTTTCATTATTTCCGGAAGAAAATTCTACTGCGCTGGTGGAGAACTGCGAGAAAAAACATTGGTTCATTCATTATGGGCGGTTTCACAATAGTTTTGGCGCCAATTCACTTCAGCTGATCTACGGGAAACCACTTGAGACTTTCGATGAGGCGTTCATGTTCATCACTGACCAAAATGTGACTTCGAAGCGCTACGCTGCTGACCTGTACCTCAAAGCGTTCGACGTTGGAAGTTGGATTGCGATTCTTGTCGCCGGAGGAGTCACGTGCGTAGCGCTGGCGATGCTCGTGAAGACATCGAAGATGAGGCGCATGCGCAGCTTTTGGGACTCGATGCGCTACTTGGGCGCCTTCTTTTTGGACCAATGTCCGTCAGCTCTGCCGTTTCCCGGTGGTGCCGTCATGTCAAAAAAGGCGTTGCTTTTCGTGGTTGTTCCTTGGATGATGGCGATTCTGATTTTGTCAAACGGTTTTCGAGGTGTCATGAAGTCCAACTACGTCAACAAGTTTCCGTACGAAACATATTTCAAAAGCTGGAAAGACTTTACGAGTTTCGACTTGTTCACCTTTGCCAAGGAAGAAAATTGTCGGCCAAGCTCTTATCACCTTAACGAAGCATGGCTCTGGTGGGCCGCTAACGGTCGACCCGAGGATTGGTGCTACGGGTATGTAACTGATCATGATTACTTCACTCCGACCTTGATTGACACTGGACCGATATCACCGGTTGATTTTCGAGATCATAGGGTCGATGAATGGATGGCTCTCATGGAAGAGCAACTTGATTGGATACAATACAACTATAAACAAAGTAGCACAAGTCTACTCAAGGACCAGGTGAAATTCAAAGACCCAATTACATTCGTTTGTGAAGGTAACTTGAGCCAGTATTCAGGCATTCAGTATCACGAAAAAGTAGACAAATGGAACAAGATGGCTACAAAAGGCCCAGAGTATTGGAACATTACGTTTGAAAGTGTTTTCAGTAATGACGTCGAACCTTGTGACACGAGCTTTAACGTTCCCTTCAAATTTGGACATGCAGTGGAAGAAAATGCTATCAAAGCGTTTTTTCTGACAAAAACCCATGAATCGGCTTGGGTGATTCGCAAATCTGAATTTCCTTGGTATTGGAATCTCTTCAAGAAGGCAATGGTCAACGATTCGCGAGTTCAGTACGCGCACACTGGCGGCGCTGAAGTAGCGCGAAAGACAAAGCGCGCCATCTATGAGCGGAACGACTCGCCGTTTTACATCTTC
>JAQGBJ010001301.1:0-24393 GCA_034698345.1 Sphaeridia pumilis | reverse complement strand
CCCAGTGTCACCCGAAGTCACGAATTTTGTACCCCTCCTCCCTACTTACCGGGTGACGTAATTTATGCACGCTCCCTATACTGATTTCAGACATTTTGAGTGTTGATCCTTAGCGACAGTTTTACACTATATACTATATTGACTGAGAGAGGGAAGGAATCTTGACAATTTTTGATTAATAATAATGTAATTTTTGACGTAAGTTTGGGTCAAGCATGTCTGTAATTTGTAATTATTCATGATGTTAATTCGAGAATACTGACTGTGAACTGACGATATAATTTGTAAATAAAACGTTTCAAAAGGATGGAACCATTGAAAACCATGTTCACGCGGGAGAGATTTTGAATCTCGAACACTCTATGGTCGTTGTTGTGAGCATGCAATAACTTTTCATGATTGCTGAAAACAACAACATTTCGGCATACTTTATGCAGTGGACTTAAAGTTGTTGATTGAAATATAAACCCAAACCCCATCATGATTACGCTGCTGACTGTGATTATACAATAAGTTAAGTTTTATCAGCATTTTTCGGGAAGGTAAGTTGGTTCATGATGTAAAATGTTACATACGTTTTTGTGAGAGGTGATTGTGGTTTAAAGGTTGAATCCGTATCGATTTCTTCAGGAATTTTTAAGTTGATGTCTAAATGGCAGCGTTGCTGAAAAAGAGGGCACTGGCGGAATATTCGCAATCGGTTACGGTTGTTGAGCCGGCGGCGGAACCGCAGCAGCCAAAACGACTCAAGCTTGTGAAGAAGACTTCGGATTCGGTGGCCCCGGGTCTTGAACTGTTTGTGAATGACATCAACTCCTTGGATGTTGGCAGGCCAGTTGATGACAATTTCCAGACGTTGTCAAGGATAGTTTCTGCGTTACCGACTTTGGGGACTGTACGTTAATTCATTTAATCATGTGTCTAGAAGTATCCGAAATGGAGAATACCGGTACCGTGTATATTCACTACTGGGTTTTTGCAGGAAACTAACCAGCAGCTGCTAAAAGTCAAGCTACTACAGTTGTACCATAATGAGAGATCATCGGCGTTGAAAGCAAAAGTTGTGTCGATATTCCAGTTGTTCAAGATTGATACGGGGGATGCAAAAGTAAGTTGAAATAATCATCATGCGGAACTCAGCGCAAATTACGTTTAATACTAATAATAATACACCTTTCTAGTCGGTCCTTGAGGAAGTATTGAAGCTGTTACAGCGTGAGACAACGGGGTCAGCACTAACAATTCTGAGTGGTCTTACAACGGCTATGAAGCTATCGAAGTTGAGTCAGGATGCAGGATCTCAAGAAAAGCTAGTTGCTTTAGCAAAAAAAGTAAGTAGAAAAAGTAATGGAGTTATGCAACTTTAATTTGCCGTAAATGATAATAATATCGGTGAAAATTACAGTTTCTTACGAAAACCGACGCGAAGCTGAAAATACGGTGCTTAGAAATCATCGGATCATTGGGTGGTCTGGCTGGAGCTGAAGATGCGAATAAGACGTTGGAGTTTGTCCATTCGTACACACATAGCGATGACCCTAGAGTGCGGAGTACAGCTTTTACAGTGATGGTGAGTTGATGTAAAGTACGATCTTTTCGCGGTTGAGTTTATTTTCTTAAGCTCGACTGTGCTGTTTTCCAGCTCGAGCTACATGGAAAAGGAGCAGCGTTGAGGAAGACCATGTACAGAGAAGTTGTAAAATACTTAAACGATGATTATGAGATTGTGAAGCTAGCTGCGCTTCATATTTTGTTTGCTATTAGCCAAGATCATCCGGAAGAGTAAGTTTGATGAAGTTCGGTTGCAGATGGCTGATTCATGATTTCCATTTAATACTCACTGGACGTTTTCTGTTCATAGGCTAGTTGCTTCAGATGCTGGAGATATAAGACTCATTGATGACGCCTTTGCTCAAGTTTGTACAGCTATTAATGATCCTTGCATTCAGGTTCGCTATATTCCAGCCTCTATTCCTTAAGAACTGAACTTCTACTATTCTATGGCTTTAAAAAACGAACTGTCGGTTATTTCATAGGTTCGAGTCTTGTCTGCGCAACTCCTTGGAAAAATGGTACAGGTTGGCCCCACATTCCTTGAGCAAACATTGGATAAGAAGCTAATGTCAGATATGAGAGTGAGTATCATAAAATCATAAATTTTCAGTAGGAAATCTATCATTCATTTCAATTTTGTATCTTCGTTTCCAGAGGAAAAGGTCTGCGCATGAACGTAAATGGGAGAAGGTGAAAGCTGGTGAATGGTCATCGGGAAAACAGTGGGCTGATGATGCTCCAAAGGA
Organism: Sphaeridia pumilis; assembly: GCA_034698345.1. Classification (NCBI taxonomy): domain Eukaryota; kingdom Metazoa; phylum Arthropoda; class Collembola; order Symphypleona; family Sminthurididae; genus Sphaeridia; species Sphaeridia pumilis. The sequence goes on along the minus strand of JAQGBJ010001301.1, from coordinate 22,093 downwards.
GTTGATAGACGCTGAATCCGTATCGTTGATCAGTGGTGGGGCTGCTGGTGCTTTCATTCATGGACTTGAAGACGAATTCATGGGTGAGTTAAATTGGATTAACTCGAATTTTGATTTCATTTGTGAAGTGGAACGATTCACATTAAGATTGCTCTTTCAGAGGTCAGAGGAGCAGCTGTTGACTCTTTATGCCATCTTGCTATGAGAAACAAAGCATTTGCGAACCAAGCATTGGATTTCCTGGTAGACATGTTCAATGACGAAATTGAAGAAGTACGGCTTAAAGCGATTGACAGTTTGGGTTACATAAGTGAGCACATTGTTCTGTGGGAAGATCACTTGGATATCATCTTGTCTGTTTTGGAGGTAGATATTTTTCGCTTCAAGTTTCATTCTGAAAAGAGATTTCTTACAATATAAGCTTGTTTTTATCTTACAGGACCAATCTATCGACATCCGCGAGGCTCTGCACCGTGTTTTGGGTGTAAGCAATCTTCTGACCAAAGCGTGCGTAAAAATGTGCGTTGATGCCCTCATCGAGAACCTCCAAAAACGACCATTCGACAAAATTTCCATCTGGAAGTGTTTACAAGGAATCGGAAAGAAACACGCTTGGAGCGTATTGCCGCTAGTGCCTAACTTCCTTTCCATCCACCCATTTTTTGACACTCCGGAAACCGATCCGGAAGACCCCATTTACGTGTCCATACTCATCCTAGTCTTCAATGCTGCAAAAGGTTGTCAGACGATGATATCCCTGTTTGAAGACAAGTTTGTGAGACACTACTTATATCTGAGGGACACTTTGCCGAACCTTGTTCCTGAACTAACACTCGGACAAGAATCAAGTACAATGGAAGATACAGAAAGAGAAACAATCAAGCGAAGTGGAAGAAAGAATGGCACACTGGTTTTGAACTCCTTAGTAAAGAAGCTCCAAGATGCTCAGAACCTGGATACAGCTATGCGACTGCAGTTGAACAAGCTAATTCTTAAAGATGTGAAGGTGAGTTACTGATTCTCAGAATCCGTCTGTTTTGTTTCACAATGAATGATTTGACAATTTTTTGCAGAGATTATCGGAGGTAGATGGAGAGATCAGCGGAGTGGCCAAACTAATGGCATTGTACATTAGGGCTCAGATGGTGTATTCAAACTTTATTCTCGGAAGCAATGCTTGGAAGCAGCTGTCTCAGAATACGCAGAATGACCACTTGAAGCTGCAGATCCAGAAGTTCTTACAGCTATGCCTTAAGATGCAGTATGGATTCACTGGAATGAGTTTACATGAATCTGCAATAGTACAACAGCTGAAACTACGAGCCCTGGTGTTTCAACTTGTGTTCATCGTCAAAGGAAGTAATGCATCTGCCCTTGCAAGTTGTCAAAATTTGTTAGAACAATCGGAACGGGTTCAGAAGTTTTTGGAGGAACACGAACTTCAACCGGATGACTTCACGATGGCTTTGTTCAAAGTTTTGGATAGCTTGGAAGACCCTAAGCCCGGAACTTTAACCAAACTGCTTTTACCCCTCTTTGACAAACACCCGATACCTCTCGTATCATTTGTTAGTCCGGTAAGTTTATCTGCATTCTATGGTGATTGCGTTTTGTCATAGTCATGTCCCACTTTTTTTATGAAAAATATTATTTTTTGTAGGTAAAAATGGCATCTGCGACTATTGTCGAACCAACAGGGGAGTCTGATACCCCAATTGAGTTTACAGCTGGCCTAGTAACAGGAATTCCGTTTGATTGTCAAATCATGAATCTCAGCAGCATGGACAATGTCAGAATTAGAGTAAGTAATCGTCTGTTCGGTTTTCAATTGGAGTTAACCTTAAGTGACTTATCCATTTGGTGTCCAATTTTAGATCAAATATCCTGACGAGCAAGTTCACTTGATGCGACCAAGATGTAACGACTTTCGGCATTCCACAACATCCCCGCACATTACTAGACTTCTTACCCAAGTTGTCATTTCCCATAAAGTAAGACATCAACGGCCTTTAACTTGGATTCAAATTGTAATTAATCTTCTTAAACATAATTAAATCTTTTAATCTGTTTCAGTCATGGACGGAAGCGTGCCCAGTTTCAGTGAGCCTTGTGCTTGATCTTTCTGCACCTGAGACCAACTCCAATACTAAATTGGCCGGTAAAGGAGATACCATGTACACTCTGGAACTTAGCGAGGAAAAGCAAGTCTTGGTGTCGCCGCGACCACCAAAGAAAGGCGTTTTGTAGAGGTGATAGAAATGGGTATGCAAAATATGGATTAGTGTAATCCGCATACGATTTGTTCCTTGGAATTTGCTGACGATGCACTACGTACCAGTTACGTCGAGACTGCAAATAAGATTATTCGACCTGTCTGGACTGTACAGTAGATGAATGTATATGTAGATATTGCATTACTCCAAACACGGCTGCTACAGCGCGTATTTATATTACACGTCAGTTAAGAAGATATCCACAAGTTCTTTGTTCGTTGAAACGCTAACAGTTCTAGCCCATAACTGACAAGGATACTAATTCGTGCAAGCCCAAAGTTAGCTTGTATTCCTAGTCTTATGGCTGTTGATTGGTCGTTGGTTTGGAATTTTAGTAAAGTTAAGTTGAACGTTGAATGTTGTACTTAGGACGTTACTATCACATGATTAGTGTCTTAGTCACAAGACTTGAGACTTTAGTGCAAATTACTTATTTGGTATCCTAGCCGTAAAGGCTCTGCAGTCTTCAAACAGACCTGAAGGAAGCATCATCTGTGTGAAAGACTAGGAATAGCAGTCGTTGCCACCTCGTCCAACGACCAACCCTACCCCGACGTTTTTCTTTCGTTGTTACCGTTTCGGAATCGATCGAGGTACGTTATATGAGTTTTGCCCGTTTGATATACGATCAAGAGGATTATTTCGTAAGATTATCGTTGAGATTACGTTTCCTTGCCTACATCCAGCTTTTCCATTGGAAAAAGCGTGATTCGTTTGTTCAGATTTTCAACTCGTTTCGTAACGTTTTCAGATCGCCCAGGTGCCGTTGGTTGGAATTTCATCGAGTATAAAACCAAGCAGCAACTCTATTGTTGGAGTCAGTCAGTTTTTCGCTAAACGAAAGAAGAAAGCAGCTTTTTCATCCATCAGATCTCATTTCGATCTCCATCAAGTTCTAGTAGAGCCGGACATTCGTAGCCATGGGTAGTCCAAATCAATCAGGCAAATCCAGTTCGAGCCAAGGTACGTTTCAAGATTTTTTCTAAAGCTGCTATTCTAAATTTTACTTTGGTCGTCCATATCGTCGAAGTTGGGTCACTAGTCACTAGTACAGTTACTGGGTGATTCATATTGCCGTGACCCTTGTATAGTTTATATTATATACATAGAATAAAGATTCGGATAGTTCAAGGGCATTCGGTGACTAATGGCGTCTTGTGCTCTTAATTTACAGGCAGTGGCTCGAATCAGTCCAGCAAGGACAGCAGCAGCAAGAACCAGAGCAACTCATCGTCCAGCGGCAACAGCAGCTCCAGTAGTTCCGGAAGGACCCGTGCTGAAAACAACCATCGTTCAAACCAGCTGAATCCCAATAATTCCCTGTACCACAAGTCCCGCGAAGGCAACAACAAGTGACCCGGAGTTCTTGGTCATCGGGTCGCGGGGCTGTGTTCGTCGCTCTCTACCATGGACCTTCCGGAAAGTTCCTGTTCAAGTATTAGTTTAGGAAATTCAGCCAGTAATTTACAGTTTTAGATATGGCATGTATTGGGGATTTTCATCTCAGTCAAGGTCAAGTTAGCATTTAGCACTATATGTATTAACAGTAGTGAACAGCCTAGCTGTATGAGTTAATTTTTGAGCCTTTTGAGCTGAAGAGCTTCTTTGATAGTACATACATCTCGAATTTTCCGAAATTCTACGCTTTGCGAATAAAATTATTTTTTATTTTTCTGTTTGATCCACCTGTAGTACAGTTTTGTGATTCATCCAAAGAAATTAATAAATATCCCACTGAAAACTGCATTTTTAATCTTCCGACTCACTTTCAGGATTATAGCGTCATAGTTTATCGTTGAGCATTTCATGATAAGGATTAGCTGTTCGAGGTTGCAGCGTCCTAACCTAAGCTTATGTAGTTGCATAGGAATTAATTGTCATTCGCCCATTCTGAAAACGCCTTCAATTAAAATGAATCATCCCTAAGTACTCACATTTTAGGCTGCGCAAAACTTTGAAGTTCAAACATTTTACTATGATCAACAGTTAGCAGTAGCTTCAAATGTATTTATCCAGAGTAAAAATTATAGCATTTCACAATTCTTCTTCTCCTGCTGATCTCACTCTCAGTTTGATCGAGAACGATATTGAAACATCATTTATCGTTTCACAACCGTTATTCAAACGTTTAACTCCCAAAGAGTCAACGAGCAAGAGACTCGTGCCGTACCGCCTGTCCAGCAGACCCTTGTATTTTGCCTCTGCGTTACGTAAATCGTTTTGGAGCGAAGATGAGAAAGCCAGGAGAACACGCAATAGCGCTACATGCGCGTCTCTGGGAGAGTCGTTTCGTTACCGGCATTCATCGTTGGCTCGTGTCTGGATGCAACTGCGTAATTTCATGTGCGGCAAAGTAAGGTATGAAACTGATATGAATGGGAAAAGACTGAAAATGCGAACATTCATTCAGTCATTGAACGTCTCGAAAGATACACGTGTAAAGAGCATTTCGGTTCTTAACTTGAATTCAATTAGCTGAAGAATTAATATAAACAAAAGATCATCATCATCATCATTATGCCCATCATACAAAAGAACGCTGAAATGGGTAAGCTGATTGATCTGATGTTGATATCAAGAATGCGATTAGGTTCTAATCTGCTTTGTCAAGGTTCAAGAGGTGAAAGTAGCTTATGGAAGTTGAAGTGTAAATGGGAGCTTTTATTTTTATTCAGGTGGTCGCATCCAGGCCATGGGCGGCCTTAACACCCGGGCGAATCAAGTGGACCCTGGACTCAACTTAACACCGGAAGACAAGCACACTGGACCTCCTGGAGCAGTCAAGGAGGGAATGAACAACCCTGCGAATCCAATGGCCAAGGACAATAATTTCACGGCCTATGTCAAGGACGCTGTAGGACTTGGAGGTCATCACGGCGATGAAAGCGGGCATAAGGATGAAGGATCCGGTGGAGGACTCTTTGGGTTCTTCAAAGGCGATCATAGTAGAAGTGGTGGAGCTCAGTAAACTGCTGAAATGTTTCTCATGATTAGTTTCAAAGCTCCGAAATAGTCAACTTTTTAGTCAGTATTGATGCGATAATTGTAGTATATTTTGCGGTACCAGTGAAAGTGGGTAATAAAAATCACTCTAAACAACAAAGGCACGAAAATCTGTACCCGTTTTTGCAATTAGCCAAAACATAAGCATTCTTTACTTGTTTGGCAACAAAGCACATGATTAGAACTTTAGTTGATTTCTAGATCTGCAAATCATGACAAACCTGCTGAGGAATGATGGTTTAAACTGGATAGCTATGACATTAACGCACTATAATCAATAGCCAATGCAGCGAGACACGTGCCAGTGCATATATATATACGCAGTGTGGAAGGCTGATGAAAAGGTTGTGTATTTGGGAGTTCTCAAACGTTCTCAAACCGATTTTTGATCGTTATTGCACTGTATGTATTAACAAGTTTAGTAGTTTCAAAGAGCTGGTGCTTTTTCCGCTGCGCAAAATGACAGCCGAATCAATCGTCTGGTCTGCAGGTATAAAAACGGATGGAGAAGCCGACATGGGATTCATTGAACGTTTGAGAGTTGAAAGCGGTACAAGTGTGTCTGAATAACTCTGAAGAAGTTTGAAGTCAAGCCAGAAGTCAATTTACGTGAAAGGGATTCCAGGAGGCTGTTGAAGGAACAATGTCACAACAAGGTGAGAAATTTTGGACGGTTTTGATAATATTTATACTTAGTTTTCTACTTGCATGCAACCAAGAAGAAGTAACAAAAGTATGGAAAAGTCTGTAAGTACTAGGGGAACTAAACCAAAAATTAACGATGGTTTGGTTTTTGGTTGATTGCAGGGCAAGGGCAAGGCCAGGGCATGGACCAGTCAGCGATGGATAATCGGGCTAACCAGATGAATCCGAACCACGAGTCTTCTGGACCTGGACATACCGCTGGCTACGGAGGAGCTGGAGGCAAGGCGGACCTCGACAACCACGCTAATCAGATGAACCCGAACAGTGCGGCCTATCAGGCTGCCCGCGGAGGAGGTGGAAGCGGCAAGGGCAAGAAATGAGCCGGGGTTCTGCCTGGAGACTTCGCTGATCTAAATTTTTATTCGAGATGATATATTATTGCATTGATTTGGTTGTTTGTAATTTGCGAAGTATTTGATGATATATTAAAGCATTTTCAAAATACAATCCTGTGTTGTATGCTAGTAGTTTTCATTTTGTTGCCTATGGTCAGTCGGCGGTCCTCGGCTGAACAGATTAGATAGCCCTTATGTACGCGTACGTAGTATGTTTGCCCATTAACAAAAATGACTGCATCTAGGGTGTTTGGACTATTATGATGGTTTACTAAACTTTGCCAATATCCATACACGGTACATCTTGAGTTGTTTCCCTCGGTTTACTTGTAGTCTTTTATCTACAGTAATAGCTACTTTGCTGAATCCATGGCTTTCGAAAAGATCCTGTACTTCTTCTGTAAACACAAGCAAAGGCAAGTTAGCTTACATTGTTGTTCAAGAACGCATTGAAAGACAGAATCACGTTAAACTCCTAACCTGTGGTAAAAAAGTAAACTCTAGTTCCATCTCCTCTCCGGTAAAAATTATCATCGATGCACCTGCCTTCCTTAAAACGTAATTGAGCGAGGTCGTATCTCCCATAGTCTCTGAACAGCACTAAGCCACCGGGTTTCAGGAATTTGTAGAGGTTTTGAACTGCTTTGGTGAATCTGAAATATAATCATTGCGCATTTGAAGAATTTTCGCCTTGACAATTGATACATGTCCAATGAGGTAACACGGCATACTTTTCAGGACTTATGGCAGAAATAACAAAGATCAAAATAATTGCATCTAAGGATCCTGGTGGAAACGGAGTCACCGCGTTTTCATCGGTTATGTCTAGCACGAAAGGGGTACACCTGAAATTTTGTAACGCAATCTATTAGTTTGAGAGCTTGACCGTTTTTGCGGTGATAAAGTTGACCAACTTACCGGTCACCAGAAAATTTCTCATGGTTCTTCACAATATCCACGGCAGTCTTTGAAAAATCACAGGCATACAAATACGCTTCAGGGTTATTATTCATTGTCAACAGAGGAAAAACTGTATTTCCGGCACCGCAACCAACTTCCAGCAGTCTGAACTTGGACTTTTCTCCAGGGAACGACTCATTACTTCTCTTCTCAACTATTCCTTGGGCGTATTCTTCAGGTGACACACTGCAACCAAATGGCCCTTCAAGTTCTGGGAATTCAGCGAAAAGCCAATTTCTGTCTTTGAAGAACCTTGAATGACAAGTACCAAATAAGAATCCACAATTCCAAAAATTGTTATAGCTGATATGGTTAACAAAGGTATTTCACAATCTCACTTGTTTTGGTGCTGTTGATAGAACTTGTTCCAAAATTCATTGGCTTCTTCCTCTAAAGTATGTTTCATTTCCTCACTAACTTTCACTTTGGAGTTTTTCTCAACAGCTTCTTTAGCTTTGTTGTGCATTTCATCATCCCATTCTATGTCATCCCTGCAAAAATATTCGATTTAGCTACAGTAGTTTACTGGAAGTGTTCTTTTGAATTTGAACATGCTCTCCAAGATGTGTCCTACCAAGCGTTATGATGAAATACAGCACTGGCATCCGTCAGTGGTCTATTTCGGAGTGCCCTGAAATCAGGATACGGCGATTTCTTTCTACCGGTCTTCTCGATGAGACTTTCCCAGACATTTGGATCGACTTTAACACATGTCTTTGTTCCAATCTGTTTCGAACTTGACTTGCGATTCGTATCTTCAGAATCAGTCTTCTTGTGTTCATGCTCAGAGCAAAGTTCAAGTCCTTCGAAACCAAAGTCTGTCTTGAAATCCATGTTTCCTAATCGATATGGATGCTGCTAGAAACAGAAACGGTCAAAACTCAAACAAGTCCTATATACGTACAACAACGAGAGCAGTTCACGAGCAAGGTTTATACTTACTTTTACTACACAGAATATACGTCGACTCAATGGAAACATCAAGAAGTAATTGCTTCTCTTATCGAAAAACTCGGACACAAATGAGCCTCAACCTCAGAGGTCAGGGAAATTAAATTCGTTTCATTTTGATCTTCGAATGTCGAAGAATGTAAACACGTGGACAGAATTTCCTGATCGACGCCGCTAATTTTTATGGCGTTCGCGACGAAACTAGCGTAGCGTCGGTAATAGGTTTTTGCTGGTATTCCTGAGGGAAGGAATTTTTCTCCGTTCGTATGCATTGCTGTGAAAAGTGCAAAGGTGAATCACTTATGAGTAACGAACAATAGCTCATTTTCTGTAAATTAATCATAAATTAATGTTTGGATTTAAAGCACCTGAATTTTCGCCGACATTTACCGCTTTCAAAATATAATTCAGTGAGCTGTAGATTGGTTTTGCGGACTGCTCAATCTCGGTTTAAAAGTCAGCTGTTACTCCTTGAAAATTTCAAAGGTAAGGACCGTATCATGATTTGCAATGGGGTTTAGTACATTTTGAACACTAACTTTTTTGGTGCAGTCATCTGTCATTACATTTGTGGGAGTTAGCATTGACTGAAGTTCTGAATCCCCGGCACTCCCATGTCAAAATTTCTCGTAGCGTGTAGTGGAGATTTTAGGCTGTAAGGTCAACAAGTGGAATATTCAGATCACAAGCCAAAATTTCGGGTATTCAGACAAGTATAGTATATATTTTCAATTTGTTTTGCTGGTCAGTCTTTTGAAGGATTTTTAGTCTTTCTTTGCATTACGTTTCCGGGGTATTTGAAGAAGAATAACGTTTTGCTTACAGTTATTGCTTGAAAAAGAAGAAGTAGGTCATTCCTGTTTTGGGAGGGTTGCGAACAGAAACGAACTTTGAATTCCCAAATGTACAATACAGCTCATATCTATAGCGCATGTGTCTAATTGACAGTATTAGTTTAATCAACTTTGATTATACGTTCCAGGGTGAATAGAGTAACAAGGAAATCGAGGAAGGAATTGATAGAATTTCGAAGAGCTCAAGACCAGCCGGATCAACCATGGCGCTGGCAGCTACCGCTGGCGTCGAACAAGCAAGTATATGCAGCAATTGGGAGGAATTAGATGGAAATGCCGATGTAAGTTGCGAATCGAAATGTGCTTGTTCAGATATAGTATCTGCATGCTATTTCGACCTTTCATTCAGCTGCATTTGATAAGATAAAGTACTCGACTAATGATGGTTTATTCTGCAGCTTCTGGAAGCACAACTGGAAAGACTGAAGGTGAAAAGTGGATCTAACCAAGAGCATATAGGTTGGTTGAATGGTTTGATTATGATGACGTGTGCTAAACTCATGCTAACTGTGATTGGGATAGTAACTAAGCTTTGATTTTCCTCATTTTCAGGTTCAAATGGTGTAAATGGTAGCTACGATCAAGTAGTGTTAGATAGTACTAGAGAAGAGAGTTTACGAACCCAATACGTGTCTCCAGAACCAAAAGTGAAGATTTTGTCTCGTCCAAAGCACAATAACAATCATCAGCCACGGTTGCACGGCCATCATCATAAGCATCAATCTGCCAAGACTGGAAACAAATCTTCTAAAACGTTGGAACAGGTCAGTGGATTTTTGAAGATGAAATGCATTAGCGTTCTAACAGGATTTGTGTAGTGGAATGTTTATGCAACTTTCAGAGAGAACAAGAATACGCCGAAGCCAGAATGAGGATCCTTGGTGATGTCAAGTTTGAGGCTGAAGAAGCTCAAGTGCAAGCGGAGTCTACGGCTCCAGCTTTATCACCAGCAGAACTGTTGAAATTGAAGGTGGCAGAAGCTATGAAAGGCGAAGAGGGATTTGCAAAGGATGCCACTAAGAAATCCAACGGTGAAGCTTCAAGTCAAAACGCAGCTTTGGCTAAGAAGACCAAAAAAGTTAGAGAAAAGATCAAGACTTCTAATCCCGAGCCAACCAGAGATTTCCCTGTCCATAAGACCGAGTCTGACCGTATCATCCGTCATCCGCGGGGACCGGATGGCACTCCCGGGTTCAACTACAGCAGGCCGTGATCAAACAGCTTTGGCTGAATTCATCAATAGTACTGTGCATACACTTGTACAACCTAGTGTAGAACTTTCCTGTACTGAAAATTGCTAGCAGGCCTAGAAGTTAGGTTCATTATGTAAGGGTCTAGGATGACTAGATAGAGTTTGATAAGTGTTTATCTGCAAGCTTGGCAATATATAGGATAGATCAAGCGTACAAGTTCTCATAAATCTCACATTTATGCAATAGTTTACATACAATTAACGCTTGCATTGTGTTTTTACCACACACGATTCAATTGTAGTCATCGTGTTCAGTTTTTTCATCAGCTAACCTTCGTGAACATTGAGGTTTTCTTCAAGATAAATAATGCTCAAGCTATTAGACTTACTAAAGTCTCAAGTCACAGAATTGACTACAACGATTTAGCATACTTTTCCTTTGTTTCATTGTGTTAACCAGCGATGAATTTACAGATTATGCATTATGATTTTGATGGACCATCATACAATGTAGCTTAATCTATACTATACGACATTAAAGACTTTACTTAGGCATTAACAAGAAATTGTGGCATTCAATGTCGATTCATTTTTTGTTGAAAAATATCATACTGTATTCTGTCTAGTGTCTTGTCAATCCACCGGCGATATTTCAGAACCTTGGTAAATGCAGCAAAGTAGTACGGATCACATCCACTACCGCCTGCCTTCGGAACGCCACCGCTGACGATCTAAATTATGAAATTAGGATTTGAAAAGCAAATATTTAGTTGTTCAATTCTCCAAAGATGGCTGAGAACAGTTCTCAAGATTAGGACTCACCCCTTGAACGTAGTACTTGTTACCAACGGGAATCACTAGACCTCCTCCACTGTCACCGTCGCATGCTGATGTGCCTGAAGAGAAAATTCAGTCGTAATCGTATCAAACCATTAACCATTACCTAGTTATATGCTCGTTCAGTACTTTAGGTACCACAGTGATATGTATTTAGTGGGAAAGGCTTTTTTGCGAATTCCCATTAGAGAACGCGGACCGTCAATTTACCAGTCTTTAGCCCCCTTTTTTGTCACATCATGCGTAAAAAGTGTCTTTTGAACTTTGAAATTACCGTTGGGTGTCCCAGCACAGAATGTGGTTTCCCGTACTAATTTTGCCAAAACTATATGATTCTTTTTACAGGCCAACGCGGATTGGACCCCAAGTTTTGCTTCTTGAAGATCCTCAGGGTACACCTTGTCGCCAATACTTCCCCAACCGGCGAGCTGCTCCAGAAAAAGAGAAATGCATTATATTTCTCGAAACTTCATCAAAAAGGTTACATAATCAGTTTCATAAACTTGCCGTTCCATGTTCTCCAACGGAAACTTCATGCTCGTCTTCATCCGGCATGCAAACTGGTCGAACGAAATCCGTAATATTTGCAGGCTAGCTTGCAAAATAGCAGTATTAGAATCATAGGAAAGCATCAAAATAAGAACCAGAAAGAAGTCAATCTTGCCTACCCGTTCCAAGTGCAAAATAGCAATGTCGTTATCCAACGTTGGATAGTTGTAATTCTTATGAACATGGACAGTTCGGACTCTCCTGGGCTGGACGTAGTCATCATTTCGGTTGTAGGTTCGATAAAATTTGCCCAGGTAAATTCTGAGGTTTTCAGCTTCTTTCTTGGTATTTGTGGATGGGAATGTGACGCAATGGGCAGCTGTAATGAAGTTCAGTACAAGATTATGAACGAGATTCTTACCTTTAAGACAATATCAACTTGAGGTTTTGTTGCTCACCTGTTAAAACAGCATCTGGTGTAATCAAAGTAGCTCCACAAATATGGCTAATTTTGGAACCATCCTTCTCGTATAATCCAGCATGCCAAGGCCATTTTCCAGGTTCTGATGGTTTACCACCAGCTACCAAAGGTGCTGGAGCGGTTCCACCGATCCCACAATCGAGAGTACATCTCAAACGTGAGCTGGAACCAGTCCAGGTGTTGTTGATGCATTCTCGAGTAATTCTGTTAGGGCCTGTCTCGGGTGGCAGCCAGTACCTTTGACACCTGCAAAGTTATGATGAAGTCCGACTCACTGAGGGAGAATTAGCGCTGAAGTATTTCAAAGCAAACGGTAATTACGTAATTTCAGCTGAAGTTCCCTCAGGAGCATAAACGACGTCGCATTCAATCTCTTCAGCAATTCGCGGCACAAAGCAGCTGACCCATTGACCCTGTCCCAGCTCAATTGGAAGACATCCACTTTTGGGTGGCTTACGAGTAGATGATGTAGTTGTAGAGGTTACTCTCTGCCGAGGAGGACTTGACGGTAGTACTGGAAGCGATGGAAACTTCTGAGCAGGGGGTGGGGGTGCTGTCGAATCACGGTTGAATGGCGGATATGTGTACACTGATGAAGTTGGGCCTGCGACTACTGAGGCTTTTGTTGAAGCTGCATTGTACGGTGGATAGGTAAATGCTGTTGTAGACGACGATCTGAAGGGCGGATACGTGTAAACTGCCGAAGTTGGTCTTGCTGCTGATGGTGGCTGAGCTGAAGTTGATTCAGGGTTGAAAGGTGGGTATGTAAAGCCTGTTGTCGACGAGGCCCTGAATGGTGGATAGGTGTAGGTGAATTCAGTGGTCGTACGCTTTGGAGCCCTTGTAGTGGTGATTGGGATTTTGGCTCGAATGGGTTTTGTGGCACCGCAGAAATCAGAGGCTTCGTCAGTGCCTCCCCAGCAATCAGGAACGCCGTTGCAACGAAGTGAGTTGGGGATACAGCCTCCGAAACGACATCTGAACGTGTCGCTACTGTGAATACCAGCGGCAAGAATTTGTAATAAGACATTTTGCTGTCCAGCGTAACTGATTGGAAATTATCTTACCTGCAATCATCGCTTAAAGAATCCTTGGTACAGTCGTACTGTTCATTTCCCCGCTCGTCCTCGCCTTCTGGACAGTCTTCAACTCCATTGCAGAGCTTTTCGGTTTCAAGGCAAATGCCCGTTGAACATCGGAACTGGGAAAAACGGCAGGAACTGTTTGTGAGCGTAGAATGAAGACCTGCAAATAACAATTCGGTAGGACAAAGCTTGTTTAGTCACAGAACTTAAAAAGTAGGTTTACTTACACAATAGCAGGAGGATACCGATAAAGTGGGACTCTTTCTCCATGGTCAAGTTATTTGAAGTCCATTAGCTAATTTCGTAGCCTAGTTTAAGATGATGCAGAATTCCATGCACCGATCACCCTTGGCATCTGCGCTAATAAGAGTAAACAAAATGGCAAATGTATGAAATGTTGCGAATTCACCAGAAGAGAAGAACCAGTGAGCAAATCTTGTTGCCAGTTCAATTATACACTGGAGTACAGTAACAAAAAGCTGCTTCTTCGGCAAAAAACTGGTTTGCGACTCCTCGTCAAAACATGTAAGATTTGGCCTACAGAATGAGTATTTAACGTTAAGCCAAAATAATACAATGTAACAATGAGAGGGAGGATGGCTACTAATAAGTAGAGTCACCTCGACAATGAAATGAGATGTTTGAACAGGAAACTGGAGCTCTTGGCGCTACCATAATTTATTGTTCTTGATGGCTAAAATTAACGCAAAGAAACACCATGGTATGCATTCCAAATCACAAGCATCAAAATATCAATCTTAACGTATTTGTAAATATGTCTTCTTACACCTTCAATCATCTTAATGTAGGAACTCTTTGAGCACAAACTCATAAGCTTGCTTGTCCAGAAAAAAATGCGCTTAAACGTCGATCAACGTTCCAACCGGAAGATCGGCCTTTACTACAGCGTTTCCAGCTCCAGTCCGGCTCGAGTGAAAGGCAGGATTGTTAGGATTCAGTTGGTTAGCGCGATTGCTCAAGTCGGCAGCACTTCCGGCACCTTGGTATCCAGCGGGGCGCCCAGGACCGCTTCTAGCATGATTAGGATTGAGCTGATTTGCACGATTGTTCAAGGCTTTCTGGTCTAGTCCTGTAATAACAAAAGTAAATGTTGTTAAGCAATACACAAATATAAGATAAACAAGATACATAGACATATCATGATTACTCACCCAAGCGGTTCAAATTGCCCTTCTTCGGCAACAAAGGCACAGTATCATCAACGATTCCAGCAGCTCCGGCCCGAATGGCTCCACCTCCAGCATTACCAACAGCAGCCTTACCTGGAGCAAGTGCAGCGTCATCCAGTACAGAAATAACACCAGCACCACCGCCACGATATCCACCTCGAACTCCAGGCAACGGTATCTTGCTTCCACTAGCAGCTTTTCCCAATCCAAGTGGTTTGCCAATAAAGTTTCCAGCAGAGTACCCACCAATGCCGTCAGATACAGGAAGCATTGCCATATCAAACCCTTGTTCAACAGTAATATTCCTCTTGTTCTCAACATGATCGGCTATATCTTGTCCCACAGCAATGTACCCGTAAGGCTTTGCGTCTTTTCCCTTGGCGATCATGTCACTTCCGGTGATCACTGCATCAGCAGCTGCGCCACCGGCTATTCCTCCAGCGACAGCGCCTACTGGTCCTCCAACCGCGAATCCTCCTACACCTCCAACCACAACGCCTGGAAAAACAAACACAAATCGTTTGAATCAACAACGCGTTAACATCAAATCAAACAAATCAGTGTCACTAAACATCATAAGTTATAAGATTACCAGTAGATCTGCTTGCAGCTTTCATAGCTTCTTCTCCTCTTTCATCTTCCCCCATAGCATAATGAACGCCGCCTTTGATGTGGCCTGCAACCGGGATAGAGTCCACCACCTTTTCGAAATCCTTCAAGAACTTTTCTTGAAGATCCTTTGCTTGTTGCTCCTTCCCGTCAATGTAATAGCCCAAGGATGCGATTTGGGAAACCACCGGGAAAGTGTTGTTGTAGGCAAAGTTTTGCTGGGTTTGAAGGGCACCGGCAGAATCTCCACTAAAGTACTGCACAGCGGATTTCACCTGGGAAACCACCGGAACACTGTCCGTGTTGCCCATCTTGATTGATTTAGTTTAACTGTTCTGGTACCACGTTTGACGACACTCTTTCGAGATTCTGAAACGCAGATGTGAAATTTTTACAAACATAAAAACTTTCTGTGCTTGAGATTTTTGAGCAATGAGTCACATTCTCATAATAACAACAAAAGTACCTGTATCAGTCGCAACAGTCAGGGAGCAACAAGTTGAGCGTGTTGCAGCAACGGCTCTTTCTTGGTCAATACTGTGCTAGCAGATGCTTCTGTAAGTTTCTTTGCATGGGCAACAGACCTACAAATATACAAACAACATACCAAGATTTAGTATCAGTGTCAAGTAGCAAACATCTCCACCAACACTTTTGACTTTGTGCCCTAAGGACATTTTTTCCTTTATGTAATTTCCTTGTTACCAGCTCCATATTCATCTCTCTGCTCCATATTCATAGTTCGTTTTAAAGACGATAGAAGACGATGTTACAACCCTTATCTTGTATCTGCAGGTCAAGATTGAAGACGCAGAAGAACTGTTTTAACTCGATCAAATTCAATTGACCTCAAAGAAACGAAACTGATGACTGCCACTGCCTGATAAAGCTTCATTGAATTGAAGAGATTGCTTCAACTCTTAACCACAGAAGAAGATAGGTTTGAGTGCCAGCATAATGTCAAATCAAACTAACACAGAGAGAAGACGCTGTTAAGAATTAATGATCTTGGTAACTTACTGTTCAACTTGAGTTCAAAGATTTGGATTTTCCTAGCAAACGGTTTATCTTAGGAAACAATAAGAAATCCTCAACAATCGATCGCTTTTTATATCTTTTAAAATTTAATTTCACTCAGTCTTCAATTAATTAATCCTCGTGTTTCTGATGTCAGATGTCAGCAGGGAAAAGCCACGGGAGCAACTGCTGCATCAAGTGCAAAACGTAAACAATGCAAAAAGATCGTCTTAATTTTCCTTGGATGCAAACGAAACGATCATGGTACGATATCCAAGGATATCTATGCATCTTAAGCTCTAGAATCCCTTGGCGCCAGTTTTGTCCCTTTCTGTCTTCTGAATTTTGATTCACAGACTGGACGCGCCCAAACACAAGCCAATTGCAATTAAAAATAGCGCTTACAGTTAAAATTTCGTTTCTTCTTCAAAGAAAATACAGATCGTAAGTGTTTGGTGTGCCCAACAATCAGGACTGGGTCTTGTGACTATAAACGAGAAGAGGAATAAGAATCTGCAATCTGAAAGGTAAGATCTTGAAAATAGAAAACCTGGGGTTGATTGATGTATCATGACCACGACTCTCAGAATCAAAAAGATTAATTGCTCCACTAATTATGGCCCAAATGCATTGTACAGGTGATGCCGGAAGTACCGAAGACAATGCGAGCCTCATCCTCATCAACAGCGATCGTGGAAAAGGAGCGGCCTTTATTGGACGAACTAGATGCCTTAGTGATCGAACACCTTGAAAAAGCTGGAGACTACATCCGATGCGCTCTAGACGAAGAAAGGCTCATGAAGCAAGGCTACATTAACATTGCCCATTCCCGGATGTGTATGAAGCCGTACCAGCTGACCCTTGATGGATTTTTGGATTCGAATGAAGATATTGAACCCTCTACGACTGTCGAGTGCAAGAAAACTACCGAAGCTGACGATGTTAGTCAAGAACGAGTGCTAGTTCACGACGGGTCATCAGATGCCAAGCTGCGATCGACCTTCGGCAAGTTAATACCGTCCAGCATGAAGCAGGCTCAATCTTCATTCTTGAAAGTGATTGAGAGACAGGTTGAAAGAAGTAATATCTCGGCAAGACTAATGGAGATTGAGGAACGGATAGCAGAACTGCAGAAGAAGGGGGATGTCAGCAGACAAGAAGATCCGGATTACATGAAAAGTATGAAGAGTCTAAGTTTAGAGTAAGAACTAATCATCGACTAATCGTTAGACAGTATGATGTTGTTTGTATTTTGCTAAATCTAGTCTCCTAGACCTATTTTGATATGAAGCTTGTTAGAGCTTAATACGTACGGTGTTGGTATGTCTTCTGACAGTAAATTTAAGTTGAAACCTCTGAAATGCGAAGATACCATGCGTTCGAGCATAATTAGATGTCTCACGTTACCCGAGGGAGCTCAGCGGTTTCTAGTGTTAGCAGATCTTGCGCCATAGAATTATTAGGAATAGGAACAGAAGCTGTTGCGTCGAGCACAGATGTATACATTAGAGTGTGTTTTGGTGAAAGCAGAATCGCACGGATCGATAATAGTGCGAAACGAGTACAAGAGGCAGAGTGAAAGCTAGAGCCAGTTGGCTCATGTTCGGGTTGTAGTGAATGTAGGTTGAGTTTATTGCTTGGAAAGCTGTTAGTTGGAAACATGTGTAGATTTCACAAGTTGATAATCCGTCACTGGTAGTGAACCAACGAGATGACAGGCACTTGATAGAAGTCGTTAGACAGCCAGTAGTGCAGTTAGTAGTTAGCTTTAAGTAGACAACAGGTTGGTATAGAACCAGCTGATACAGGATGAATACCATCATGGACTACATTCTGAAGCCAACTAAAGGCCAACCTAGTGGACCAGCAACGACAGGAAACGCCAGTGATGAGGAGTCTCTAGAAGACCATAGCGCGTTGGAAGACTTCCACAGTGTGACCCTGCAGCTAGACGAAAATGATACGGGAGGATCGAGGTCGCCAACGCCCGGAAGTGTCACCGGTTTTAGTTTCAGAGCGTCTGACAAGGCCAGGTACGAGCAAGAACGACTAGCGCTTTTCGGCGAGGGTCACAGCAGCAAGCCCACGTTGGATTTGACCAACATTAACCCAGATGGAGGACACGTGCCTCGGATAGCCATCACACCTATGACCCCGCCCTCTGGAATCGTGACACCTGAAGCTAACAGTACTATCTCATTGTCTTCAACGCTCCCATCGCCATCGTGTATGAACGGGTTTGAGATTATCGATGGAGCTTCAGCTATGTACCAAAGGCCCCAGCAACCACTTCCGGGGCCAGAAGACATTGGCAAGGACTTTTTCGCCTACAGAGATGCAATCATGCAGGCTGTTGTTAACGAAGTTCTGAAACTGAGGGATCCAAAACTGGATGGGGATGTGCGCGGGACCTGGTTACTGACAGAGTGAGTTTTGTATTGTCGATCTCATTTTATAGGAGTTTTAGCAACAGCGAAATGGCTAAATGCTTATTTAATTTACAGAATCGACCACTGGGACAACGAAAAGGAACGAATCGTCATTCTATGTACAAAATCAGTCATTATAGTGAAATACGACTTCATTGGCATGAAGGAGGAAGAGCATCGGCGGATCTATCTTTGTATCGTCGATACGATTATCCAGGGGGAGCTAAAGTATCCAGAACGATCCTTGACGCCGTAAGTGGATTCAGTACAGAAGCATAAAGTTAATATTGGGCATATGTGAATTTATCACGTACTAAAATGGAATTACTGTCTGAATCCACAGGAGAATCAGTGGAATCGCGGGAGGTCTCGTGGGAGTAGTTAAGGATTGTATCATTCCGAAAGTTCAAGGTACAGTCAGCACTGTTGGAAACGTCGTCCTTTATCGGAAGAGATCGGAGTCTCCAGATTGTGTGGAGGCTACCGAAGAAGCTGTAATGGGCCAGGAAGTCGGCGAGGGCAGCACCGTTGGTGGTGAAAATGCCAAAAGGTCAATCATGTCCGCGCTGTCGCTAGATAACTTTGAACCAAGGTATGTGTCATATGTAGTCAACCCGAATATAAAAAGATCGTAAAATATTATTGCCGTTTTCTGATTGGTTTCCTTAACCTTCCAGAGTCCGGAATGTGAAAGGAGTCAGGATCTCCTGGAACCAAGACTTGCCTTTGAGTTTTACCCAAAAGTGGAACCCGTTTGACAAATCCATTCCGTGGCTTACTTTTACGTACCATCCACTGTTTTGGCACAAAGGTGAAAAATTATTAAGCTTATATACAATACAGGACACAGTGAACCTTAAGGTCTAAAATGAATGTGTCTTCCTTTCCAAGGTGGAGGGATGGAAGGGACAAACCGATCTTTCGATGTTGAGTGTTTTGCCAGGGACTTCATCGATATCTTAAGTCAAAGCAATGGCGACGCTTCCCCGTCTTGCCGTGTTGAGTACAAGCCAATCATCATTGAAACTTATGTCGGCCTCGCTTCTTTCCTCCATAACGCTAACAATCTTGGTTTTTATAAAGTTCGAGGGAAAGTTAGCTTTTAACTTTTAAATGCGACCTACTACTGACATTGACTTTGACTTGTGGTTATGTACCCTATTCCGATCCATGTTTTCCATTATGAACTGATAATTAGTGCCGAGTTTGTTATTATTGCCTTATGCAGCTAATGCATAATATTTGTGAACGCGTTGTTAATTTTTGTACTTGGCCTAACTTTGGTACTGGTGCTTAATGTATGGTAAAAGAAGGCGTTAATTTCTTACATCGCTACCTACCTCAAATAAACTTGTTAATATTCATGATCAAAACTGCGAAGCGAGACTGACCTTATACAACATATAAAGATTATAAGCGTTCTTTTTAAATGCGAAGCAAACCATTAAATCTTGAAGAGAAACGTAAACACTGGAGAGCCATCGAGTGAAATTCGCGCCACATTCGTGTGTCAGCTGACAGCTGATGAAATGTTTATGCATTTGCCGTGTAAACTCCCGAAGATTGATTTATCCCGTGGAGGTTTATGCAGGCGATTAACGCATTTTGAATAACTTTCCGTAACCTTGACTTTGGTTTGCACGAGCAACGTTGAACTTAAGCGATATTATCGGTAAGCCAGTCCAGTCAATTTAGCAAGATCAGCAGATTTGAAGTGTTTATATTACGCTTCAGGCGTTTTAAAAGCAAAGTTTGATATGCCCACCAAGTAATAACTTTTCTTCAAGGTTTCAGACTCCCTGGAGCGCATCTGAACTGACAGCGTCAGTCGCTTGTACGAGTTCTTGCCAAAGCAGACAGAAAGCTCCAGATCAGTTGCAATCTGGAATCTGGGCGGTGGTTAAGTCAGTGATCATTTCGTAAGTTTCTTCATTTGTATTCAAGGGTTTAAAAGTTTCAACTTGACATAGTTTTGATTTTGTCTCTTCATTTGAAGCAGTTGCCAAGCGTTTATTCGCACCAAAGGACGTAACCATGGCGCTGCCACTTTTGTCTGAAGATCCTGTGTGGGCCAAGCTGTCCGCGTACTACAAGGATAACAAGGACAAACTGAACTTGAGGGATTTGTTTGCTGCTGACGCTGACAGGTTCAAGAAGTTCAGGTAAAGATTGATTTTGTTCGTAGTGCGGAATATTGATGAATGCGAATATTTTCACGCTAGAAATGTTTTTGAAAAGCATGCCGGTGCTGAAATAATTTGCTGTTTTGGGATTTCAGCCTTGAAGTAGATCTGGAATGTACCGACAATGGCGGTCCAGCCCTGCTCGACTATTCAAAGAACTTGGTGAATGAAGACGTAATGAAGTTGCTCTTTGACCTTGCCAAGTCCCGCAAGGTGGAAGACAGGCGAGATGCTTTGTACAAAGCGGAAAAGATCAACATGACGGAAAACCGGGCTGTGCTCCATTATGCTCTTCGAACCAGGAAGGATGACGCTCCGGTTGTCTTGGACGGCAAGGCTGTGAATGGAGATATCCACCGGGTGCTGGATCAGATGAAGAAGTTTGTGGATGACGTCATCAGTGGTACTTGGGCAGGGTATACGGGAAAGAAGATTACTGATGTTGTCAATATCGGTATTGGTGGATCTGACTTGGTAAGCTGAGTATTTGAAATTCCTTACGGTAATAATTTAGATGCAGAGGTTGTAATTGTTTTCTTAAATTTAAGGGTCCATGCATGGTATGCGAAGCCCTTACCCAGTACACCGTTGGACCCAAGTCTCACTTTGTCTCTAATGTGGATGAATCCCATTTGACTGACATCCTCAAAGCTGTGAATCCTGAAACTACGTTGTTCATCATTGCTAGCAAGACGTTCACCACTCAGGAAACTTTGGCTAACGCTCATTCAGCCAGGAAATGGTTCTTAGAGAAGGTAAGTTTGCATTGTTTAGGGGGTATGTTGTTACTGAAGGAAGAGAACTGAGATTTAAATTATGCTTTGCAGGCCGAAAGCGAAGAGGCTATCGGCAAACACTTTGTCGCCCTGTCAACTAATGTTGAAAAGGTCAAGGAGTTTGGAATCAACACCTTCTTTGAGTTCTGGGACTACGTTGGAGGCCGCTACTCGCTGTGGTCTGCGATTGGTCTATCTATCGCTTTACAAGTTGGATTTGAGAACTTCAGGAAGATGTTGGATGGTGCCAGATTCATTGATAGGCATTTTAAAGAAGCTCCTTTGGAATCTAATGTAAGCTTCACTTAAAACGTAAGCTAGTAATTCCTACTTGCAAGGTAAAGATGCTAATGCTTGTGATGGTTTAGATCCCAGTAATTCTCGGACTACTTGGAGTATGGTACAACTCCGTCATCGGCTGGGAATCCCACGCTATTTTGCCCTACGACCAGTTCCTCTCCAAGCTACCCGCCTACCTGCAACAAGCTGATATGGAATCCAACGGGAAATCGGTCACCTTGAACAACGAACGCATCACTACGTACAACACCGGACCTATCATCTGGGGCGCAGCTGGAACCAACGGCCAGCATGCCTTCTACCAACTGCTCCATCAAGGCACTCATATTGTACCAGCTGACTTTATCGGATTCGTACAAAAGTCTGAAGACGTACCTGGAATAACCCATCATTCAATCTTGTTGGCTAACCTGATTGCTCAGCC